>JAAEAF010007825.1:0-58747 GCA_011037195.1 Triatoma infestans
CCATTTTTTAAAAAATCGCGAAAAAGTAAAAAAAAAAAAAACAACTGGTAAAGTGGTACTTCCAGTGGAGAAATTTTGACAGATAACGTACTGTGTGATCTCCAGGTGATACCTCGACGGAATGAGTATCAAGTTTCAACTTTCTACGGTTTTTCGATTTTTAGCTATGCTGTTGACATACATACACACACACATAGACCGTTTGCTAAAAACCACATTTTTGAACTCAGGAGATCTCAAAACGGATTTTTCTGGTGAAAACTCCATATCGAAAATTTGACATGATTGCAATACTTCCTCTTACTAGGAGAAAGTAAAAAGGATAAAAAAAAAAGTAAAACATGTACATTATTTGACCATTAAGAAAACGATGGCTATTGAGGTGGTGAAGATTACCTTCAGAAAGGTTGTAGAATATTAGTTTAAAGTTAAGCAAAATTAATTTTTTTTTTTATTTAATTTATTATTAATTTGATTTTAAAATCAAATCTTTAAAAAATTTCTTCTTTACTTTGATATTACGAGTATTATATTTTAGTAATTTCATCTGAACCTTAAAATTGTTAATTAGAAAATGACAACATTTTCTTTTGCATTTTAGTCACTAAAGATGAATAAATCATTTTTAATCTCTAGAGATTCGAAGTATACAACTTTTGCTACTAATTTTAGTGGAACATTTGTTACATTAATCAGTTATTATAGATAAAAGAAAAATTATTGCCAATCCCAAGGGAAAATATTAAAATTTTGATTTGAATATATGTAGCTTTTGTTACTAATTATAGTTTCTATTAATATTTCTTTATTACTATAGTTTTGTGATCCCAGGCCGGCACTCCTCTTGCAATAATTAGAATAGATTATCTCAAACCTTCTTTCGCTTCAAGCGATGCTTGAAGTTAATAATAAGCACTCGTCTTATGGGACCCTCCAGCATTAACCACTCATTGGATAAGAACTACCCGGTTTTTTTTTTTGAGACACATTTTAGCAACATATCAACCAGCTTTTGCAAATGTTTATCAGTACAACTACTTTTTAGGGAACTTTGCGCATTGAATAATAATTGCATGTAGCAAACATCATTATATACTTAACAGTTATTATTTGAACTTAGGAAGTTTGAAATATGGAATTTAATTTTTCCAGACTCGTTTTATCCACTCATCGATATTGTAATGTAATGGTGTGGAGTTGTATTTGTAGTAGTGGTAGTGTGTAGCACGAGCGTTTTAGTGAAAAGGGCTTATAAGTTTGTAATTTTAAAAGAGAATGAAGTGTTAGCAATAATAAGGAAGTCGCACTGTTTTTCAAAGGATATATTCTCTAAGAGAAATTAAGTTAACAACAATATGCTTATAAATTAATTGGAATAATTCTTAAAATTTGATATGGCTCTGATGTTTTCACTTTGGTAGCTAGAACGAGTCTGTCCTAAAATATCTCTTCTCTTTGTTTCAATTCCTCCCCTGTGAGAAGAAGGGGTAGTACAGTACAATGCCGTATTGTTCTTGAACCGTACGAGTAACTGTAATGGTATTACCTGGCTGTCTTTTTGCAACATATTTTGATAATTTAGATTTATTTAAAATTTAATATTATTTCAAGTTTCTTGCATCCATCACATTATCCCCCCTCCCGGAGAAATTTTTCGGCACGAAAAATTTGGGAGGTGATCTATAGTTGTAGAGGCTTGAAGGTTATCCTCTGGTAAGGTGAGAGGCGTGTGTGTAGCCTCTGCAAAGTGGCTGTGTGTTGTAGGCTGCAGTCATCTTCTTCTGGAGCAAACGCTGCTTGAAGGTGTGAGCGTTGCTGTGGTGTTTGGATATCTTATACTCGAGCGAACGCTGCGTGAGTAAGTGAGCGTTGCTGTGGTAGGCTGATATGCGAACACTGCTTGGCGAGTGAGAGTGTTGCTGATGAAGATGTAACTGGCAAGGGTAGACAAGGCGATCAATGTAGGCTTCTGTGTGATGGTGATGGATGTAATTTCTTGAGTTCTTGAAATGACTCTATATGCATATATGTGTTTTTGTTAATATGACTCTATATAGACGAAAATGCATATGTTTTTCTTGAAGTGATTCTATATAAACGAAAAATTCTTAAATAATTCAAAATAATTATAGATACATTACAGAAAAATTTATAGTAATAAATAAGTAAGCAGTAAAATTTAAATGAACAAGTTTAATAAAATACATATATAGCACCACGAAATCTATTTATTAGTGTGGTGATTAAAACAAAACAAAACAAAAAATGAAGGAAAGGTATTGAATAAGGTTTTTAGAAGAGAGCTAATTAGTAAGATAAGGTGTTAAGATTCTAGTTAAGGATTTGTTTGTTTTTATGTGATTAAGTATGTTTTCAATTTCCATTTGGAAATATTGTGTTGTTGATCCCTGTCCATTTGGAAATGTTGGGTCGTTAGTCAATTTCCCTTTGGAAATGCTGTGGCATTATTTTATTTCCTTTTGGAAATGTCGTGTAAGTTTATTTCCCTTTGGAAATTTGTGCAGTTTGTGAGTTTTCCATTTGGAATAAATCCAGTTGGCGTCCATTTCTTGTCCATCTTGAAGTAATATTTGTATGTCTAATTTATTAATTGCTGCATGTGCAGCCATATTTGTGTATATTTTGTTATTTCCCTTTGGAAATACGTGCAGTTAGTTGGTGTTCATCTTGTGGAATAAAAATTGTTAACCTAGTTGTATACATCGACAACAAATAAGTAACTGTTGCATTTGCAAACAGATATATATATAATTTTCAGTTTGTGTAGTCTTATTTACTATGATCGTAGTTTATAATTGTGATCGTTCTCAGTGTGTAGTTGTGATAATGTTAGTGTACGTAGCGAATTCATCGATTCATTATTAGTTTAAATGTTTGTTTGATTTAGTTTAGTTTTGTGTGTTTGTAGGAGGATTATAGGATTATGAGGAATCCGAAGTTTAGTATCAATTCCTTTTGTAGAATGTTTGATCTGAAACTAATTCTTTTAAACACAAAATTAATTTATATATATATAAATACATGGCTAACATGCTATTTTCATGCAACATTCATAGACATGCAATTCATGCATACACATGCAATTCATGCATACACATGCAATGATGTAGCTGTGAAGAAGTTAGATTCTGGAAAGAGAAATTTTAAATTAAATTAATGTTAAATTAAAATATTGCTGAACACTTAATTTTATGGAAAGCTCTTATAACTAAGACATTTTTTGCTATTGAAGTAAATATTAAGTTATTAAGGTAAGTAGCTACTTTGTGGGTATGCATGCATATTTGGGCCGTCGTAATCCAAGAGCTGTTCAGCTATGCTGTGCTTTCTAGGTACCTTGAACATACATTAAGAAAACAATGAAATATTAGAATAATGTTAGATTAATAAATCAAAAGATCGACAAATATATAAAAAAATAAGGTAATGCAGTTTTCTTTTGAAGCGACCTGAAAAAAATTAGATACATATGAATATCTAAATAAACATCAAAACATCAAACTATATAGGCATTATGCTTTAGACATTAAATCTGCAAAAAAAATATATACAAATTATTAATATTAGGTATATAATTATATTATTAGGTATATCATAATGAAAAATTTATACTAAATCAATGTCAATTATTTAAGAATTTCTCAATTTCTGCATTGAATCGTCGTCGCTGGAACAGAAAGAAAAATGTGTTAACTAAGCAGCAATAAGTTTACTGTTCATTTTGGATTCTGCAAATAAAATAAATTTTAAATTATTGTAAGTAATATACATTTTAGTTCTTAAGACTAATTAATTGATAACATGCATTTTTTTTTTTTTTTTTTTTTTTTTTTTTTTTTTTTTTTTTTTTTTTTTTTTATATAGTAAATAAGTTTATTAATTATATGGCAATTAATTATACGGCATTAATTAAATATATACATATATACATGTGGTGTATTTTGTGGAGTTGAGAATAAATACATGGCTAACATGCTATTCTCATGCAACATTCATAGACATGCAATTCATGCATACATTCATAGACATGCAATACATGCATACACATGCAATGATGTAGCTGTGAAGAAGTTTGATTCTGGAAAGAGAAATTTTAAATTAAATTAATGTTAAATTCAAATATTGCTGAACACTTAATTTTATGGAAAGCTCTTATAGTTAAAATTCTTAATTAAGACATATTATTCTATTGAAGTAAATATTAAGTTATTAAGGTAAGTAGCTACTTTGTGGGGTATGCATGCATATTTGGGCCGTCGTAATCCAAGAGCTGTTCAGCTATGCTGTGCTTTCTAGGTACCTTGAACATACATTAAGAAAAGAAAACAATGAAATATTAGAAAAATGTAGATTAATAAATCAAAAGATCGACAATTATATAAAAAAATAAGGTAATGCAGTTTTCTTTTAAAGCGACCTGAAAAAAATTAGATACATATGAATATCTAAATAAACATCAAAACATCAAACTATATAGGCATTATGCTTTAGACATTAATCTGCAAAAAAAAATATATACAAATTATTAATATTAGGTATATAATTATATTATTAGGTATATCATAATGAAAAATTTATACTAAATCAATGTATTTGACTAGGACTTCCAGGACTTCCAGGAGGTCCACTAGACTTCCAGGAGGTCGACTAGGACTTCTAGGACTTCCAGGAGGTCTATCGTTGGATAGTATTCATCGGTTTCGGCTTGAATGCAGCCTATGTATCTTAAGAAGTGTGTCATGTAGAATGTGAATGATTTCTAGTGTTTTATGTTTTACGTCTGTCTCGAAGTACCATAGGATGTTTATTTTGGGATTGTGGCATTTTCCTTATATATGCCTTTTTAATTTTACTGAGGTGTACTACTTTTTTACCGTCTTCCATACGTAAGCGTACAGTATGGTTGGGGTATAATTTGTCTATTTTGTAAGGTCCAGAAAATTTATGACCAAATTTGCCCTGAGGTTTGAAAATTTTGAGGTAAACATTGTCATTAACCTGAAATTGATGTTTAGATACATTCCGATTATAATATTTGGCTCTAGTAACTTTTGCCTTTTCATTATTTTCCTTAGCTGAAGCGCGTACCTCTTTAATTTTATTGTACAATGTCCTTGTGTGGATATTAAAATTATCGAGGTCACGGGATGGGAAGTTTACTAGCCAAGAAAATTTGAACTTACTCCCAAATATGAGTTCATGAGGAGAATAGCCTGTCGAGGTATTTGGGCTTAAATTGTGTGCAGCTTTTATAAGTGGTAGATATCTGTGCCACTGGTTTTGTGAGTAGTGGGAGATACTACGAGCTACCGTTTTATGGATACGTTCCAATTTGCCATTGGAAGCAGGGTGGTAGGGAGTAGTGTTAACTTTTCGGATTTTCAATAGGGTGCAGATCTGAAGTATTATGGTAGAAGTGAAATTGGTACCTAAATCTGATAGTAGGTACTTGGGTGTGCCATAACGGGTAAAAATTTCATTTACAAGTATCCGCGCAATATTCTCAGCCTTTTGATTTGTCATTGGAAACATCTCGAGAAAGCGAGAATACTGGCAGATAATGGTAAGGATGTATTTGTATTCCTCACCTGTGTCTGGATTAGTGGAACCTTCCATGGGGCCTACTACATCTATAGATAAAGCCTGAAATACGTTTGTTGGCGCTTGAAAATCACCCAAGGGAGGTTTGTGAGGAATATGCGACTTACTAGTAGCGCAACTATGACATGTTTGTACATAGTTTTGCACATCAGTAGAAATATTTGGCCAAGTGAAGAACATTTTTATTCTGTCATATGTCTTATGAATACCATAGTGTCCCGAGAGAGGATTGTCATGAAATAATTTCATGATGGTATCACGCATAGAGTTAGGCACTAGCGTGCAATTGTCAACAGTATGCACTATTAAACCCTGTTGGTCTAAGGAATAGTGGGGTGTTTGAAGTAACTTCTGACATTCAGCGTCATTACTTTGAAGTTCTAGGACTTCCAGGAGGTCTATCGTTGGGTAGTATTCGTCGGTTTCGGCTTGAATGCAGCCTATGTATCGACTAAGTGCGTCCGCATGTGCAATATTCTTGCCGGAACGATGCTCTATATAAAAATCAAATTCTGCCAGTTTCATGCTCCAACGGAAGAGCTTATTGTGGCTATCTTTGATGTTTTTGAGCCATTGGAGGGCTGCGTGGTCTGTAACTACCTTAAATCTGTAGCCATACAAGATATATCTATAGGTTTTACACCCAAAGACGATGGCTAACAATTCACGTTCGGTAGTACAGTACTTGGATTCTGCTTCATTAAGCACACGTGAAGCAAACGCTATGGGCCTTTCATCGCCATTAATATTTTGGCTTAGAATTGCGGAAATACCTATATTACTTGCATCCGTAGTAAGGATGAATTCATGGTCGTAATTTGGATAGGCTAGAACTGGTGGAGATATTAAGGTGGTTTTGAGAGCTTGAAAAGCGTCTTGACGCTCTTGTGTCCACTGAAAATTTACACCTTTCTTTGTAAGGTCTGTGAGTGGCTTGGCAAGCTCAGAAAATTTGGGGATAAATTTCCTATAGAAACCTATGAAACCCAAAAATGCTCTGACGTCTTTTAATTTACGAGGTACAGGGTAGTTCTTAACCGATTTCAATTCTTCTTCGTCGGGTCTTATTCCGTTAAAACTAATTACATAACCCAGATATTTACAGCTGTCTTTAAAAAATTGACATTTACCCAAGTCTATACACAAGTTACCAGCCTGGAGACGCTTCATTACTTTTAATAATGCATGGAGGTGTTCGTCGAAGGTTTTCCCATGGAAGACGAGTATATCGTCTATGAAGGTGTGGCAGATGTCACCAGTATATCCGGACATAATTTTGTCCATTAAACGCTGATAAGCGTTGCTGGCGTTCTTTAAACCGAAGGGAAGAACCTTGAATTGATAGGTTCCGAAATTAGTGACGAAGGAAGTCTTTTCTTTAGATGCTTCGGCAAGGAGGATGCCGTGGAAGGCACCACTGATGTCTAAGGTGGTATAGAAACGGGTGGCATTCAGTGTGGATAGGATATGCTGTATATCCGGGAGCGGATAAATTTCAGAAGTGGTGATGGCATTTAGTTTGCGAAGGTCAACCACATACCTGTATTGTTTTCGGAGCTGTGTAATGTCTGTAACATCAACTTTAGTGTGGTCAGCGTGTTTTTTCTTAATGAGTATGACGGGGTGAGCCCAGTTGGATTTGCTTTCCTCTATTATACCTCTATCAAGATTGTCTTGTATGAGGGCCTTGAGGATGGGAGCCTCGGAGTGTGCTATCTTATAGGGGCGGCTGGACACAGGGGCATGATTTTTTGTGTCAATGTGGTGAGTGACTCCAGAAAATTTTGTTTGAAAATTGTTGTCGTGTGTGAAAGCGTCATAAAAAGGAGTGAGGGCATGTAGAACTTGTTGTTGTTGTTGAGAAGAGATATGCGTTAATTTGTTGAGAAGTTCTTGTTGAAATAGAGCGATTTCGTTTGTGTTAGTTTGATTGGCAGATTGTACTGCGTTTATGGTGTGAGTCTGTAAGTCTGTTTCAAAGTCGTATTCGATATGAGCGATTGGAAAGTGTTTTTGAATAGCAATTTCGTGTGAGGTAGTGTTTATAAGGTTGATGGTGCATGTGTTGTTAGCAATATGTACGATAGAATTGGGCATGTAGAGACCCGTAGGTAAGGAATTGTGTTGTGTAAGCAGAATTTGTATGTCGGGAGGAATTTTTGTATATAGTGTATGTGTTTGTATTATGTGTGCGCGAGGTGGCACTATAATTTTGTGGCGAAGCTGCAGGGTTTTGGGTAAGGGTAGCTGTTGAATCGAATTGATTTGGTGCGTTTGAGCACTATTTGAAAATGGAATGTTGAATTTATTGAGTGTTAGTGTACGTGTGCGCAAATTAATAATTGCCCTATTTAATGTAAGGACATCTCTACCAAGTCTTAATTGGAAATTGCCTTTTAATTGCGAAACTATGAATTCGCCAGAAAAATTGGAATTTTTGACATTGTCCGCATGCAAACGAAGGGACGTGATGCCATAATTAGGTATTACTTGGTTAGTCAGAGATTTTAAAATAATGTTGGAATGCTGAAGGTTCTTATTTCTACAAAAACTGGAATCCACCAGGCTGTGACTAGCTCCAGTGTCTACAAGGGTACGAATAAATTTTTTGCCAATTCTTAAATTTACTAACAAATTATCAGAATTGGTGAAAGCAGGTCATAACATCAGCCGTTCGTGAGAGCGGCCGGCTGTGGGCTTAACCGTTTTTTGGCTGTATCTGGAAACATGTTCGAGCCGTATGTCCAAATTTAGAACAAAATTGGCAAGTGGGCCTATTTTGGAGGTTATTGCTACCATTATTATTATTATGACTATACTGGGGTCTATCTGAATAAGGGTTAAATCGCGAATTGTTTGAATTAATTCGAGAACTATGATTATTACTATAATATTGATTATTATTATTATTATAGCGATTATTACTATTTGCTCTGTGATTAAGGTTTTGAGGAATATTAATTTTCTTAGGCATTTTGCCAAAGTTAGTACGAGGTTTTGGTCTGAATTTGTTGGTGCAGTCCACGTCAAAATGTGGACCGGAACAATGACGGCAAGGTCTGTTCCTTATTACATTAAATACTCTACAAGTGGTAGTTGGTTTTAATTGTTGCTTTTGACTTTTATTACGATGCGGGCATTCTCTGTGGAAATGCATTTGTCCACAGTAACGACAAGGAGATGGGGGTGTACGATTATAAGTTTTCGAAGTAACAGCGAAAACTGTGGGGTTTGTTTCAGAAGCCTGAACTTCCTTTAGGGCATTGGCATAGGAAAGTGCTTCATCTAATTTTTGAGGAAGCTTCGTTCGCACCTCATTACGAAGCGGTTGAGGAAGTGACTTCAAGAATGCATCAGTGGCCAGTTTATCTAGAATTGCTTGTAAGGCCTCGAGTGGGTTGGCTTGAGCTTTTACATGAATGGCGGATTGGATATGTCTAATCCTATCCGCGAATGTTTCAGGAGACTCAGTGGGCAAGGACTGAATATTAGTCATCTGTTGTAAGAGGACTAGGGGTGTTTTCTCCTTACGAAATCGGGCTAGAAGTCGCTCAGAAATTAGAGGATACGTTATATTTGTACCCTGGCGTTGTAATTCCGCTTTCTGGGTGTCGTAAAAGATTTTTGCAGACCCTGAGAGTCTAAGTGCTAATATTTCTAATTTGGCAGCGTCGTCCCAGCCAGAAAGACTAGCACAATGGCTAATTTGGTCAAGGAAATCTGACACTTTGGCTGAATTTTCGCCATCGAAGGTAGGTAAGCTATTGATTAATTGCAAATTCCTTAAGGGACTAGGTTGATTATTAATTGGAGGATTTGCTAATTGCTGCTGAGCAAGTAAATATTCTACAGCAGCGTCGATGCCCATGTCTTGTCCATTAATCTTATACATTTTGTCAGTGAACGAATTGCTTGGGGAAAGATTATATTTTTCAAGACGTCTACGTAATTGGAGTAAATTGCCTCCAACAGAAAGTTTATTATCGCGTAATATCTTTATAATTTGGGATCTATTAAGTACACTCATAAATTCAAAATTCGCAAGGGATTGAGGTACAAGTGGTACAATTACAAAAATTTAAAAATGAAATTCACTATTTCAAGTTTCTTGCATCCATCACAATATCTAAAATATACTGTCGATTCACTGATGCATCTTATTAGTCTCCATTCAACCCCGCTTCATTGACCACAATGTTCATATCTTTTCCAACCTGGTTACAATTCTATAATGAAAATACCCCCAGTTTTTCTTCTTCCAATATCAACTGCTAGTACCCTTTCTGGAAATCCAAGAATCACTTGGAGCGTAAGCAGAGTTGAGATAATCTATTTTAATAATTGTAAATATCTTGATTAAGAAAGCATCTCAGTAGGTATATTTGGTTGGAAGAAACACTTGTGTACTTGTGTATTTTTTCTACAAAACATTTTGGACAACACTACCCATCACTGGACAATCAGCTGTAAAGAGGCTCCTAGGGAAGAGGCAATCTAAGAGCAGCACTCAATCTAAGGGTTCGAACTCAGTAATTTCGCATGTAATGAAGCTCTTATTTCTTTATTTATCTATTTAATTTTGTTTTCCTTCTTATACATTATCGCGGCTTCGTGAAGTTATTCGTAACAAGGGAGATTTCTTCTCTCTCTTTCTTGATATTTCGTAAATGGCTTCGACAATTTTTTGTTTTTTAATTTAAATACAATTTTATTTACAAAATACATATTTACAATTATTGACATTGAAGTTTCCAAAGTGATAAACATTACACCCTTTAATAGAAATAAAATTGACATTTTATATTGTTGGGGATTTATATTGTAGGGAAAAAAGGGAGGAAATACGTGCAACTCAGTGGGGGAAGGATTAATTAAGAATGCTTCTAATTCTTTTGTGTCTGTATGTAGTTAGAGACATTTTCCGTGGTAGCCTGCTTCATTTTGTGGTCATCGACGGTTTCGGGCGTTCGCACATCTTCAGGATGCGTTTTTCAGACAGTGTGACAACAAAATGAAGCAGGCTACCCCGGAAAATGTCTCTGATGCTTTCCAGCTCTGCGGAACCAACCACCACAACAACTCTGTATGTAATTGTTCTGTCATAATTTCCAATTTCGCGGCCAAAGAGGGTTTGTGTCTAGGGATGTCAATAGTTTTAGAAATCTATTTTTTATGTAGTTGTGTACAGTTTCTGTTGAAGTTGTCTCGTGTAAATGGGTGACTTTGGTGTAGCGTGTTGAGTCAGTCGCGAGTTTAAGAAATTTGTTCTGTATAGCCTGTATGTTTTTGATATTAGTGGCACAGGTTATAGGCTCCAGGCAGAGGAAGCTTATAGCAACTTCGGCCTGATTACTGTTTTGTAGAGTAGAAGTTTGTTACGTGCAATCATACGTGGAGTCACGGGAGAGTAGCGGAAAGAGTAGTCTGATGGCCATCTTACCTGAGTTGACTTTGTCCTGTACGTGACTAGTAAAGTTCAGTGTGCTGTCTAGAGTTATTCCGAGGTATTTAACACTGTTTGTCCATGGTATAGCTTCGACAAACTTCTGTAACGCTTCTGACAAATTTGCTCTAGATTGGGTTTCAAAACGGTATCTCGTAGTATGCTAGATACTAGATGTACAGTTAAATTTTTTCCACTAATAAAATGAAGCGCTAATATTGAAAGTACGAGCGATAATAGCAGCCTACCTCAAACCAATCTCTAGTATCAGAGATTTTTATTCGTGTAGGCTTAATTAATTTACATGATTGTTAAATTTATATTAAATAATTATATTAGTAGAAAAGAAAAAGGCTTCCTGCATCCAGAGGCCAGTGAGAATTTTCACTCCAATGAATTGGATACATTTTAATTTGCTTCTGACAGAGAGAATAGCTTTTTAATTTATATATTAAATTAACAAGCTTGATATATCAAGCTATAGTCACTACATTTTTTTATCCACCATGATATATATCTATCTATACATTAAACAAGAAAGAGGCATAATTTTACTGATTTTATTAAACTTTAATGGACATATTTATGAGACGGTTTTTGCACTTTTGAAATTAATAAGCTCGTGTCAACATTTCGAAATTGAATCTTAATTAGAAAGACTAATTTAAGATAATCATGCACGAAGTGGTTATTTATTTGCCTATATAGTTTAAAGTTGGCTGGCCCTTTTACATTCACCATTCATTCAGAGTTGCTTGCATGTAGCCTATACGGCTTACCCATATTATTTTGGTGTTGTAGAAGAAAAATAGGTAAAAATGGGTTAAATGGAAAATATCGCCTTATTAAATCGATTTTTACTTTTTTCACTTTTCTTTTAAAAAAAGGCTCTAACAATTAGCTTTAAGTATGCTGTTAATTAATATACTATGTAAATTTCTAGAATTTTTATTTGATATACGAGGCATGTCCAGTAAGTAAGTGTACTGAGGCTCTCCCGGCTGGAGGGATTTTGTTTTCGACATGTTGGCTACACTGTCGTGTAGCCTGATTCCTCCCCTCCGCAACGAGACCGGTTCGAGGTCAGTACGTTGAGAACTGTCGACGCGACAATAAGTTTCGTGAGAAATGTCAATCCAATCTTCCGCCAAGTAAATCGAGTACAGGCCGGGCAAGAGTTTTTAAGACGCTACAAACTCCATGGAGATGAATTTCTCCGCTCCATCATTACTGGTGATGAAACTTGGGTTGCACACTACACACCTGAAACCAAAAGGCAGTCTCAACAGTGGCGTCATACCTCTTCACCCTCCGCCCAAAAAGTTCAAAACCACAATTTTAGCCAAGAAAATCATGGCATCCGTGTTTTGGGCATGTCAAGGCATAATTTTAATTGAATATATGCCTCAAGGGGAGACCATCAACTCTGCAAGATACTGTGAGACCCTAAAAAAATTGCGGAGGGCGATTCAGAACAAAAGGAGAGGCATGCTGACAAAGGGAGTCTGCCTGCTGCACGACAATGCCAGATCACACACTGCTTGCCTCGTTAAATGGGATGTCCTGAACCATCCCGCGCATTCCCCTGACCTAGCACCTTCAGATTACTATCTCTTTACCTCCCTGAAGCTGCACATGGGTGGAAAAAGGTTTTCAACCGACGAGGAGGTGAAGGGAAGGTGGAGAAGTGTACGAAGGGATTGGCGGGAAACTACTTCGAGGAAGGCATCAAAAAATTAATACCCCGGTTCACCACCTGCATTGAGAGAAATGGTGACTATGTCGAAAAATAGCTTACATATGTACTAAAGTAACCAGGTATTTTTTTTGTTCAAATAAACATTTTTGTTACCTACAAAAATTCAGTACACTTACTTACTGGACATGCCTCGTATTTCTCCGAGAAAATTAATTCCCAACGGTCCGAGAGTGCTACAGCATTAGATTTTCAATAATATATGGTCATCCATCCATCTTTGTATCATTAAAGATGATTAAATGTTTAATAAAAATTCCCCGCTTGAAGAAACTTTAGCAATTGGGAGTTTTATATACAATTTTTTGTTATTAATATTTATCAGGGGAAGAAATATCAACAACGAACTTTATTAAACTTATAAATAACCATTAAATACCTAATGAACATTCGGCAGCTGAAGAAATATCAAAGTTGCAGCCGAAGACACCGAGTATGATTATTTATTATAGAATATCCAAAAAAATTATATTAGTTGCTATGTAATTAATTGATTAATATTAGTAGCTACGGTGTGAACAGATTTTCTCATATAAAAGACGTACATCCGACCAGTGGGTAACATATGCCTGTGGAAAATGAGTTATGATAAAAGAAAAAGAATGTGTTAGAGATATTGAAAAGAAAGACCTTAGGAAAAAATATGTTCCCATAAAGGAAAGGTGATCCATACAAATGTCAAACTGAGACAATTTTACGACGATAAAGGCCCTCATAAGTTTGATTAAAGAAGATAGTCTCAGGTGGCTATCTTGATCAACGGATCAACAAAATCATATTTTACTAATACAAATACAAAAAATTTCTATAATACAAGGTACGAATATAAAAAAAAATTCTGTTTAAGGAACTGATTCTATGAAATGTCTGCTGTTCTAAACCGATGAAAAAAAAAAATTAATACATATGTATTTATTTATTTATTTATTAATTTTCAGTAATATTTGGATAAAGATATTCTTAAAATAGGTCCGCCTGATGGTCCATTTCCATGGGTAACATAGCGCCATTATACATTGTAATCTTGCCAGAATTCTCTCATGAATAATATTTGTTATGCCATTATACAAAAGAAAAAAAAGTAAAAGATGTTGCTGTTATTTTAATGCTGACTGCGCTCTCTGCTAATGTTACTTACAAATGTGAGAGTTTAATACTAAACTAACTTTATTTCTCCTTGGTAAATATTTGGAAGACTTCTTTGTTTATTATTAACTTATTTTTTCTTCTTTTTTTTTTCTAAAAGAAACAATAAGAAAATGTTGTCTATTTCCTATTATTAGTTACTTGTAAAATTCTATAATAGAAAGTGATTTCGTTAAAGTTTATTACAAAGAAAGATGACCTTTTTTTTTATTTATTATTATTGCTACACCAGCGATTCTTAAGCTATAAGTAACAACGATCACACAGTAATCACTTAAGCATGCCCGCCGCATACACTCGCGCACATGCAAACTCCGAGGGGAGAAGCTATCCAGCGGTTACACTCCCTATACGCAAAGCAAATTGCTCCTATCACTTGTGGAGAGAAAATCACGAGGCCATTGGCGTTTTAAACCCCTTGGTGGGTTATCTGAAATAGTGAGGGATGCTAAACGACGGACTAAAGGATTAGAATGGGATTGCAGGAATTTTTTATATCGGGTTCGGGCAACTAGACTGACAAAAGGAATTTCAATGTCTCTATGGATGGTTAGATTGGAAACATAGAAGGGGGCATCTACGATTGTACGAAGGATTTTTGATTGAAGGGATTGTAGTCTATGGAGATTGGAACGTTTAGTTGAACCCATACTTCAATACCGTACGTCCAGATTGGTTTCAATATAGAGTTATATAGCAGTCTTTTGTTGTCTAGAGAGAGATTAGATCTATTGTCAAGTAGTCTTTTCAATAGCCGATAGCGTCTGTTAAGTTCAGTTCTTTTCAATCGTGTATGTGGATTCCAGTTAAGGCTCTTGTCTATGAACAACCCAGGATAGCGGACGACATTAGTGGGTGGGATAGGAATTGAGTTATAGTGGATTCGGGGGAGAGTGATACGGTGGAGGGTGAATGTGATGTTTTGGGATTTATTTTCATTCGGTTTAATTTTCTATTTTTTGAACCATAATTCTAGGGAAATGAGGTGGGCTTTTAGATTTCTGTGTGATATTACTGGATCACTATCAGAGGAGAGAATAGCTGTGTCATCTGCATAGGTGAGGAGAATGGTATCAGGATGGGAGGGAATATCTGCGTATATATGGAGTACAGGATTGGGCCAAGGATACTACCTTGCGGAACGCCTGCTTCGGCTTTTCGGATAGGAGAGAGAGATGCACCGATTTGTACTTGAAAGTATCGGTCGGACAAATAGGAGTTTAGGATAAGGTATAAGGTGAATGGAAGGATGCCCTTAAGTTTCCAGAGCAGACCCGGGTGCCAACCCGGTCGAAGGCTTGTTGAACATCAAGAAAGACACCCGAGCAACACTCTTTCTTCTCAAGGGAGGATGAGATGGCGTCCAAAACGCGATGACTAGATGACCTTTCAAAACTAGTAATTCGATGTTATTAAATTCTTTACTGTTGTAACTGACAGTTATTTTAATGAACTGTCGAGAGTATAATTATGTTTAAATGCTAAATTAATCATTTAATTAAACCATATAACATTTTTATATTTAAGGCGCGTCAGCATCTAAGGTCATTGGCGCTCAGAGCTTTCTCAGGTGCACTACTGCCGGCCTCCGGACAGTGTTCGCTCCTTACAAACAATACTGTCCATCACCGGTGAACAACACTGTTCCCAGGGAGCTGTAGAGGCTCCTAGGAAGAGAAAATCTAAGGGCAGCACAGCTGGACTCGAACCCGGGACCTTCGCATGGGAGTCCAGTGCGCTAACCACTGAGCTAATCCCTATCATCATGTAACATTTCAATATGGATTTAATGGGTCCTTATTTAATGAAATAATTTAAAAATTTCAGTATTGAAGTTCTTCAAATCCTTTGAATACAAATTTCAGGAAAAAGTTTCAATTATTGTATATAAGCATAAAGGAAATTGTTGTAGCCACTGTCGAAACAAACGCGAAAAAGTAAAGAAATTGCATTGGGGAAATGGCACTTCCTATTAATTAATTTTGTTCGCATCTCTGAGACAGATCAATTGTTAAAATTGCAATAGATCCTAAAGTTTGAGATTCCTACGCTTTTTTGTTTTTTATTTATTTTATTGAACATATACACCACACACACACACATAATATATATATGTTCGAATGTTTTTGAATTTAAATAAGCGATAAGAGAGTCTGTTATTGTTATTGACATTGTTTTAAATTTGAATATTTGAAAAACAAACAAGATTGGCAGTGTTGTAGTGTGGCAAATGAAGTGGTACTTAGCACAGATTTCCCACATCTGATATCCCACTTTCTCACGCTGAATTGGGGACCCCGATTTTTGTATACAAGCTGGAAGAGGACCCTTTTCAATTGAGACTCTTTTTATGTGTCTAATTTGTCGAGGTTTTTAACCCCTTATCTCTTCCACACCATCCGACCGGCTATTTGTCGCTACCGGTCAAACGAGCTACCTTCTTGGGATCGGCTAGTTTGTCGCTATCCATCCATTCTATCTTTCATCCTTTCCATCCGTCTGATTAGTGTGTTGCTAAACAAGCTTTCTTCTTGGGATTGGTTAGTTCATTGCACTCTATCGAAGTTTACCTTAAAGTAATTCCACCAGGATTATCAAACAAAGAACATACACTCAAACACGCCAGCAATTAAGTAGAATTGAATAAAAGCTTACAACATAAGTAGTTGGCATGCCTTTGTTCTTGTTATTTTTAAATACATCATACCCAATTTAGCCACCACCAAATCACTACGACACGTTTTACCATTACTAACATTGCCATCAACACAGGAATGTACCCGCTTTAAGCAGCAAGTTCTGCCCCAAACCTCTAGGAGATAAAGACCCAAATTTTGTAAAAAATTGAAGCAAAGCAATGAAATCATTTTCAAGAGCAAATTATACAATTAACAATACACGTTTACCACACACATTTACACGCTTACAAGACAGTCCAGAATGAATTCATCGAGTAGTTTTATTTGTAATAAAATAGTTTGTGAGCAACAAGTTTTTAAATAGCGCTCGCATTTATACGAACACCTTTTCTAAGTACCCAATACAACATAATCACAAACTTGAACACCATGTCACAAAGTTAAGCTTTCGACAATGATAAACAAATTAATTGTTAGCTTTTTTTTAAACATTGCAACATTTTTGCCATATTTGCATTTTTCTGGCTGCTGCCAGGCTGTTTATAAAACCACATTGCTTCCCGTACGGGCTACCCGCATTTCTAAATTCATGATGTCATCTTTCAGTAAGTTCTTATTAAATAAACAAAAAGTGTTTTATTTAAATTTTTAAACATAATTTTCATTGATATTTTCATAATTTCCTTTTAATCTTAGAGGCCCCACCCCTGCAGCCTTGTCTATGCCGAAAGAATAAGTTCATTTTTATAGAAATAGATTGTATTTACATAAACAATGACAAGATATGAGATGTTTTCATTTATAAAGTGAACAATAACACTAAGTACACAAAACTAAAGTGACTACTTGCCGCCACTTGACATGTGATGCTGGGTTGAGTACTGTGTGTCACATATATTCCATCTCTAACATTTGTCTCCATATATTTTAACCAAACACTATGCTTAAAGGTATATGTATATTTGTGTGTATATATATATGTAGTAGTATTTGTAATGTATGAATGTTTTCATGTTTCCCATGTTTATGAAGAATTT
Source organism: Triatoma infestans (assembly GCA_011037195.1). Classification (NCBI taxonomy): domain Eukaryota; kingdom Metazoa; phylum Arthropoda; class Insecta; order Hemiptera; family Reduviidae; genus Triatoma; species Triatoma infestans. The sequence continues at coordinate 17,644 of JAAEAF010007825.1, forward strand.
ATTGGTTAAATAATTACCTAAGTTTGTAATTTTCAGTAGTTATATTTATTACCTTTTTAAAATAAATAGAAAACTGATTATTTATTATATAATCCCTCTTCTTTTTTCCTTACACCAAAAATGAAAAGTTAGTTTTCCTCTTCCAATCTTTCTTATCTTTTTTCTATGGACTAGCCGAGATTTATGTGAGAAAAACTTTGTATCGTTTTTACCTATCTTTAAAGAATAGAAAAGTGATATACTCAGTAACTTACAAAACCATTTCCTTTATTGTCTAGTGTGTTACCATTAAATGGTGATTAAGAAGCTTAGATGTCTTAATTTTTTTAACTGGTTCGGATAAGCGGTTAAAGTGTCGAGCCAGAGGTTAGTAGAGGATATATATCTTTTTGCATTTTATGACCTCGACCAAATTCTAAATAGTTGTTCACAACAGAATAGATCAATTAACGGATCAATTGATCTTACTAATTCATTTTTTATTAGAAGTAAAATAAGAGTATTCATGCATCCGCAAACATTGCAAAAACTTTGATTTTCGAGTTCAGATCGTTTCAGCAACTTATTATAAACTAATGTTACGTCCATATTGCATGGGGTTTCTTCTGGATGTTAATGACTATAAGTAAAATGTAATTACATCAAGTAACAAATTTTTTTTTTTCCAGCATCTTCCAGGCTGAGATATACGCTATCGGAAGATGTGTTCAATTTAACCTTGATAGGGGATACAGGAATCAGGAGATTGTAATCCTTTCTGATAGTCAAGCAGCCATTGGAGCTCTGGGTGCACCAGTCATTAACTCTAAAATGGTTTGGGAATGCCTAGATAAACTTAACGATCTGGGCAGCAGGAACAAAGTTGCACTCTGGTAGGTGCCAGGGCATGTTGGCATTGAAGGGAATGAGATGGCCGACGCCCTGGCCAAGATAGGCGCTGTGACCCCACTTCTGGGGCCGGAACCTTTTTGTGGGATTAGCGACCAGTTTCTGTTAGAGGAACTTAGGAAGGAGGAGGAGACGAAGAGATCTTAACTCTGGTACTCCCTCCCCGGGTTGCGGCAGGCCAAGATCTGCTTGGGAAATTATAACCAACGGAGGTCGGAGGCCTGCATTGGATTGAGATTGAGTAAGAACAAGCTCCGCATACTTACGGGTTTCCTCAAGGGGCATTGCCGACTTTGAGGACACCTGGTGAAGCTGGGCTTGGAAAGTGACAGCTCATGCAGATTCTGTGGGGAGTTGGAGGAAACTCCAATACATCTCCTAACAGACTGCGAGGCTGCCACTCAGAGAAGGTTCAGGAACCTGGGCAGCTACCAGGTGGAGGAGGGGGACATACCCTCTCTAGAGCCCGTCAGGGTATTAGGATTCCTCAGGGATCTTAACCTGATGGAGGTATTGTAGAACGGATGTTCAACTGGGCATCCGTTCGGGTGCTATGGGCATGGCCTGTGGCACCCAGGGGGCATAGCACAATAGACCTGATCAAGGTCGCAGTGCGTTGGCCCCCCGCTAAAAAAATAAAAAAAAAAAAAAAAATTACAATGTTCTATTCTATTCAAGAATCTCAGGGTCTCCGAAAGAAAATAGATACACTTAAGCCTCAAGGGCTCATTGTGCTCCCCGAATTCAGTTAATGTGTTCCCCTGCCTGATTAATATGAGTAAAGTGTCAACAGATGGAAGAACAAGATTAGGAAGAAGACAAAAATGTAGGGGGTTTATGATTAACATCTCCAAACCAGGGCCGAAAACCAAAAATACTAAAACTCGCAGGTTAGAAGGTGGGGTGAAAAAATTTCACTTTCTATCTGGAAATGATTGCGATATGCTTCACGGTGTAAATGGCACTCTAAAAGAATAGAAGAAAAGAATCCGCTGTCTTGTAGTTTGGTTCATTAGAGGAAATTAGCTTGGAATTAGTAAAGAAGCGGATAAAATACCCGATCCGCACCATATGGAGTCAGTATAGACTTGATATCAAGTGATATCTTCGATTCCAACTTCAGTCCACAAAAATTAGAAGAAGCCAAAAGGAGGGAGACCTGTACAACATATCTAGTTCTCAACTCACAGTCTTTCCTCTCTTCGTGTTATGTTAATCGAAATTGATAAGTTATTATTAATTAGCTTCCAGGCAGCGTAACAGTTTCACAAATAAAACAATGACGTCACTCTATTCAACGGAATTTTCATATCCCTTTTGCATTTTCTTTGTGCTATGGTCTACTAATTCGACTCCTATTTTTCCTTCGATCTTGATTTCTTCTTCTACTGGTGATTGGATGAAGATTGCATAATTAAGAAGGTTACAAAGAGACTTTAAAAATTAAGGAAAATCAAGGCATTATTTGCTTTCTAGCATCAAAATGAGCATATCATCGGTAATCATCTCTTAATGAAGGTTAAAGAAGATACCGACACAGATTTATCTTTCTGATTAGGTTTTTGGCTCTACCAAAGCTTGAAACTGATAAAATATAAGAATAAATAAAACAAATAAATAAAGAACAAATAATAATTTATATATATTTTACGATGTCCCCCCAAGTTATTCACCCAGTTTTTCGTATTAAAGCAAAAAAAAAAAATGAGGAAATGACCTTTATCAAAATTGTGCAACGCTCACGAATTATATATTTTAGAAAACATACATTTTTTAAGTGAGTGGAATTTTTAAAACATTTGTTAAATAGTAGAAATAATAACAATAATTTGAATATTTGCATGCTTGAATGGTTGGAAAGAATATAAAATACACAAATTTGGGACGGGTCAAGTTGCATCACACTTAAAGTTCATCTATTTAACTTCCATATAGTATTCCAGCTGCTGATATAACCTGATTATGTAGATGTACTGTTTATATACCTGATGTATACATTATATATACTACTTACCATAAAATGATGTAGCTCCCAGTCGTGAATATTATAATATTATACAATATAGTTGGTTACATTTTTATACAGGCCAATATATATATTTTTTTTTTTTTTTATTTACCTTATATAACTAAAATTTATTAGAATTTATGACTTCATAAAATTTTACTTATCTGAATGGACTATATTCATTTCTATTAAATATTTTTTGTTTACACTGACCAAATCTTTCTCATATAATTACATCAGAAAACAGATATATATATATATATACATAAAAAAAAAGGCCATCTTTAATTTAAGGAGTTGACCGGTTTAGTCTGAAGTGAAAGAGGAAGCGGAAATTTTTGTTTTGATAAGTTCTCCGGTAAACATTTCATCGTCCTTATTCAGGCATTGATATATTGTGTTAAACATTTTCCAGGACCAGTTGTTTCAAGTAGGTGCCCGACCGGCGCTTATTTCCTCAATCCAATACATATATCATTTTTATTTTCTCTCAATAATAAAAAAATCGTAAGAGAATGTATTGCGATAGTGTTAGATTTTCGAAATTGAGTTTTTACCGGAGATATACTTATTCAGGTTTCGTGAGTACAAAAAACTGGATTTTAGAAAAATGGTCTTATGAGTGTGTATGTGTGTGAAAAGAATATCTCAAAAAAAAAAGAAAAGTTGCAGGAAGCTAAAAACTTGTTATTCACAGTTTAGATATTACCAACCGCATTAGACCGCGAAGATTTCGTGCAAAAATCCATGAACCGGAAGTGCTACTTTACTCAATGTTTTTTTTTCCCAGTTTTTTGTGATTTTTTCGAAAATGGCTCCAACGATTTTCTTTAAATTTACCATAAAAATGTCAATGTTTTTAGCGAATGGACTAGACGTGTGTGTGTGTGATTTTTTTTTTTTTTTTTTTTGTGAATAACATCACGCTCCACTCATATGAGTACTACATGAATTCCTATATCTGATGGGTAAATTAAATATATTAGTTTTCGTAGATGAAAGTGACAGAATCAGGAACGTTAAAGTGTCTATTAGTATGGTAGTATTGTTGTGAATGTAAAGTCTAATTTTCTAGAAACTTGAAGATTTCGACAATGAATTTTACAAATTCAGAAAAGAATTGAGGCTGTAGTAAAGTAGATTTTGTAGGCGGCCAGCGCACGTCTTGAGTGACTAGATACTGCAGGAGTACATGCCTTGCAGGAAGGATGCTTGTGCATTCAAACAACAAATGATCCACCGTCTGCGGCGAGATCCGATCGCAGGAACAAGCAGGGTTTGGAATAATGTCTAGTCGAGCCATTTTATAATAGGCAGCCATTTTTCCATGCCTGGAAAGGAGCTGAGTGAGTCTGAAGTCAGTTCTTACATAGTCCATACGAAGACGGCTTAAAACAGAGGTAAAGAACTCCCTAGTTAGTTGGCCAGTCACTGAGCTATGCCATAGCTGGTCCCATTTCTTCAAGCTATGCGGACTTATCCATTCTTTTACGGCTGACAATGGAAACCTGCAAAAACTGCTGACGAGGTCGCAATCCCTAGAGGCCATCTTTGCCAAATGATCCGCTAATTCATTTCCAGCCGTTCCTGCTTGAGCCTTTACCCATGAAAATGAGATGAGGCAACGATTTTGGTGTCTAGATACGGTGCGCCCCTTATTCTTTCTATTAGAGGAAGGTGGTTGCTGGCGTTTCTTATTGAATCTAGGGAAACTCGACTATCCGTAGCAATGCTAACATTTTGACCAGAGCCTAAATTTTGGTCTACCCAGTCTAAAGCCTTTTAACTATAGCTAACTGCTCAGCCTGATCGTTTGAGCAGCGACCATCAAGCTTGAATTCATTTCAGCTAGAGTTTCTTCATTTCTAAATATAGCGAAAGCACATCCGAGAGAGTCATCATCCTTACTTCCGCCTGTAAAAATTACCACATTAAACTCTATGTCTAGGTCCATATTGATAACTGGGAAGTCCGCTGGATGTTGCCATTCATTAAAGCTAATAGGTTTGTCAAGCAAAGAACCGTCTATCTTCTCAACAACTTTGCCTGTTTGGAATTCATGTAGTAGTAGAAGGAATTCATGTGTGTGTGTGTGTGTGTGATGGGTGGTAACAGAATATCTTAAATACGAAAAGTTGCAGGGAGCCAAACTTGGTATATCACCGCACAAACACGAAAATTTCAGGCAAAATCCATCGACCGAAAGTGCGACTTTACTAAATGCTTTTTTCGATTTTTGTGATTTTCTCGAAAACGGCCCCAACTATTTTCTTCCATAATCTACTACACTAAATAGAGCAATATTTCTGCGGGAAAATTTAATTAAGGGGTTGAATTTAATTTAGTTAATTCATTGAAAATTTAAATGAATAGGTTTTTCAGTTTTTTATTTTTTACACTTTTTTAAATTTTAGTTTTCATCGAAAATGCGTGTTTTGAGGGCCTCCTAGTGAAAAAAAAATATATATATTTTCAGGAATGATCTTTATGTGTGTGTGTGTGTGTGTGTGTTTGTGAACAAAATATCTTGAGTTCGAAATAAAAAACTCAAATTTAGTATGAAAAGTGAGATGGAAGACAAACCTAGCAAGGAAAAGCGGAACAACCCTTTTTTTCAGGGATGGAATCATTTTTGCGATAGCGCCCAAAATCTCCGGAGAAAGCGTAGAATGAAGGAGGAACTCAAGAGAGAATTGCTCTGGAGAATCCTTCCTAGGCTTCAGGCAAACTAAGACTTCTCTGGATAGCTACGAGCGGAGAAAAAAAAAACTGAGGCATGCATCAGATTGAACAAAATAGGCTTCACATGTTGCCAGATTTCTTTACGGATCATTAAAGACAGAAGAGGAACATGAGAAGAGCTAGGACTTGGATCCTATAAGAAAGTAGAAATGGGATTTCTATTTTGGGCTTCAAACTGCGAAATTCAAGCTTCTGCTTATCACAGGGGTATCGGAAGAGAACATTATCCTCCCTAGAACCTTCTCAGCTTTTATAATTTCGTAAACAGGTAGACTTGGTGGAAGCTGAGCGGTCATGGACCTGTTTTGATTGAAGGTATACCTACCTACCTACCCCTTGGCGCTACGGCCTTACAAGAGCCTGGGCCTCCTCCACAATCCTACTCCACTCTTCTCTTTCCTGGGCGTGTCTTCTCCATCTTCTCACTCCCATTCTTTTCAATAACTCTTCCACATCTCCCAGCCATCTCAATCGGGGACGTCCTTTTCTACGGCACCCTCCCGGTTTCCCTTCCAACAGCTTTTTTGGAACCCTGCCTTCGGACATTCGTTCTACATGCCCCAGCCATCTCAGCTGGTTTTTCCTCACAAAGGCTACCAAGTCTGGTTCATTATATATTTGACGGAGCTCAGCGTTCTTTCTTATCCTCCAGCTGCCATTTTCACAGACAGGTCCATATATTCTTCTGAGTATCTTCCTTTCCCATACATTTAGCATTCTTTCTGTTTCCTTCGTAAGTACCCAGGTTTCACAACCATATGTGACCACAGGTCTTATGATTGTTTTATAAATAAGGACCTTCGCTCTGTTTGTCAGACCTCTAAACTTCAGCGGTTTCTGAAGTGCGAAATAGCACTTGTTCCCGGAAGCCAATCTGGCCTTAATCGCTTCAGAGGTTTCATTCTTTTCTGTTACTAGAGCTCCTAAATACTTGAACTGACTGACTGTCTTGAATTCGTGGATTCCAAAACACACACTTTCTTCTATTCTTTCGGAATTTCTTGTTGCCCTCATGTACACAGCCTTTTCATCATTTATTCGTAACCCCCATTTAGTTGCAGCCCTTTCAAATTCCTCGAAAGCCCCTGCTAGCGCTGCTGTTGAGCGAGCTGATACCAGCACATCATCTGCGTACGCGAGATGTTGCGACATCCTATTATAAATAGTACCATTTGCATTTGTACGAATTGCTCTAATTGCGTATTCGAGCGCTAGATTAAAAAGTGTGGGGGACAGAGGAGCACCTTGTCTTAGACCGTCTGTGACTACAAACTTCTCCGACAGCCTTCCCTGAACCTTCACCTTACAGCTACTCCCTGTAAGTGCCATTCTCGATAGCCTTACTAACTTACAAGGGATTCCTAGATTCAGCATAATCTTAATCAGCTCTTCTCTTTTGATGCTGTCGTATGCTTGCTTAAAATCGACGAAAAGATGGTGCATATCCACATTAAATTCATAACATTTTTCCATCATTTGTCTGACGGAGAAAATATGGTCGGTGGATAACCATCCCAAATTTAACATACAGTTAAGTAACTGTCAACCGCCTCTGTTCATGATACCTGATCGTCAACTGGAAGTTTTTCCTTTTATTTAAGATTTTTATAACTGCACAGTAACACACGCAACAAGTAAAAAAAAAAAAGATAAATAATGAAAATAGAAGTATGCGCGTTGGTTAGCGCGCACATCCTCTGCTTGATTAGCATTTAACATTAAGATATACTTAATTCACAATTTAGATTCTATCTTAACTACGTAAATATTTGATTTAACGTTTGAAATTAAAAATGCTGCATTTTTAATATTGTGTTCTTCTTTTATTAAAGTTTCATCGAACCAATTGGATAAAATAAAAATGCTGGTTTAATTTATGAAAAAAAAAAGGAAAAAAAAAAGGAAATTATTAAAGCCTTCGCTTTATTTCTGATTGCATATTACTGGAATTATACAAATTCTGTGACGTCCGTGACCTTTTTAAATTTCACTAATAGGAATGTCTCTACTATACAACGAGTAGATTACATTGATATGTCTGTCACATACGTAAAGTTCTACTACAAATAACAACGCCACGGAATTGATTTGATTTTACCCAAATAAAATTTTAATGTTTCTTTTTTTTTTTTTTTTTTTTTTAACGATGATCCAATATTACGTTAATATTTTTGGAATGAAAAATGTATGTTTTAAATCCACGTTTACAAGATTGAAAAAGGGTTGTTTTACAGCCTGTCATACAACAGCCACACCCTGATTTGATGCTAACTAGATATTCTCATCCCACAAGAACCATATGAAATTTATAGCATGGTCGGAAATTGAATAGAGAAACCAGTTTAAAAGCCTATCTCTTCTATTTAATTTATTTTCTCTTTACCTTTCTTCATGGGTAAAATTTTTGAAGTTCTTGCTATAAGTTTGAATTTTATAAGTTCTAAGCTAAAGTATCGATGTTGAAATTTTAATTAAGGCAATGAAATATACCTCGCACTCAATATATATTTAGGTGAATTACATTAATTAGGTGATTGGGCGAATTATTCCAAACATGGTTTACTCCTACACTGTTCATATTAATTCATCAAATAAAATCTAAGGTCAAGACCGGGGAATCGAACTCAGAACCACAATAAATTTTGGATTTGTGTTCCGCGCCTCTAACCACTCAGCTATCGTGGCGCCTGAATACGTTTAATTTTGAAAGGGCAACTACACAAGTAAATATATATAATTTTTATTTCACACATTTTACTGAGATAATTAATTTTAGGTACAATAAGGTGAAACTGAGGAGAACTACCATCTAAATTGTTATTTCAGTGTAAAGTACTCGTATAGTTGCGCTTGTATGTTATTGCTAACAACACATGGTTTAAGGGACATTTTGTACTTTCTAAATCACAGGAAGGAAACTATCACATAGGATTTTCCAATATTTTATTCCCTAACGGATTAAAATTATTATGAAAATTAATATGTTGTGAAAGCACAGAAAAAAGTTCAAACACTCATTTGAATTTCAGACTCATCTTGCTGGTTGTGTAGATAGAACCCAATGAACACCAAAAACATTAAATTGGAATACATGTTATATAAGAAATATCCACAATAAAATGAGCCTAAAGGGCCTTGTCAAAATAAACTAAACCTATCGTGTACTAACCTAATAAAGGAATAAGCTACTAATAACTACTTATAAAAATACTTCTGGGCATCCACAAAATCCTTAAACAACTCTTCATTTATCGAAATCCTACTCCTCCAATTGTACTCTACTGAGTAAGTTTCGAACTCAGGAGTACACATGCGGCCACTTTGTCTCCTCATGCCTCTTTTTATTTTCGACCAGTGGGATTCTGTACTTTGGGCATTAACCATTTCATCTCGCGGTCTCACAAAATTTAAGGAGTGGTTTAGCTTAAAGTGGTGAAACCATAACGAATTTAAACTTTGGTAGCCTCTCCAGCTATCTCTGATCACGGTAGTGCTCCGTTTAATGTTTTCGACCAATACCCGCTGTAAAGTTGTGGCATCTCTTTTATCCACTACAGTTAAAAAACACTTTTTGGTTGACCTATCTATAGCACCAACTACCCAACAGGTCTTTGTTACTCTATCTCTGTTAAACTTTCTGCGCCCAAATGCGTTTTCAACCACCTTTACTATTGCGTTTGTTCCCCCAACATTTTCGCTCTTCTCAATCAGCCAATTAAAAATTAAATTCCGAAAAATATCTAGAATTTTTGTTACGGTATTATGGCATTATCCCGTTTCACTAACTAGAGTGTTTCGAGGATACTTGAGTATCCATACCACTAACACTAGGAGTATCTTGTCACTTTTACTAAACTGAACCAGAGTTTGTTCTCAAAAAAACTTTTTTTCAGCAATTTCGGTTCCGACAGCGATAAACTGGCTCTTTGCCAATGCCTGGTAAACAAAAAGAAACGAAATGCAAAATAAGTAAATTAAAAATCGGTCAAAGTGTACATTGATTGCATGATTACAGAAAGATAACTTTGCCATATTATGCATTATGTAGGTTAAACGTTTGGTCAGTTTAATAGAGATAAACATATTGCTTTTATTAATTTATAATTACGTACCGTTGGATTCGATGGTTTGATCAGATCCACAATTTACACATACTATAAATTGACTTATTAGGTGGTATGTTACTAAAAATTGTGCGATTCCTACTGCTGCCACATGTTTCCCACAATTAGATAAACTTTTCAGAAATTCCATAATTCTATTCATTTGAATCTGTATGTACTTAGTAAGTGTTAGGATACGAAGATCAAGAAATTTTGAAAATGTCCCTTAAATCATGTCATGGGGGCAGGTAAAAAAGGAATTTACTGCTTTGTCTGACAATAGCCGGTGGTAATCCCAAGGGTTAGAGTATGTATACCTGGTCAACTTGTTACCTGCCACCCATGAGATAAGATTAATCCAAAATTTCAACTATAAAGAAAATCATTTAATTATGAGAAATGGTGAAAAAAAGTCGTTTGAGCACATCAGAATTTTTAAAAAATAATTAAACAACTAAATTACCTCCGTGGTAGCGCGCTGGACTTGCACATGGACGTCCTAGGTTCGATCCAGCAGTGCTGCCTTTAGATTTTCCCTTCCTAGGAGCCTCTATAGCTAATGTCCGGTGATTGGCAGTGTTGTCTCTAACTAGGGAACACTGTCCGGAGGCCGGCTGTGCATTGAGAAGGCTCCGGGCGCAAATGTCCATAGATGTTGATGCGACTTATTATAATGGGGTTGTTGATTAGAGAAATTAGGTTTGATTAAATAAACGAGATATGCTGACACTAATATAATGTAGTTAAGTTTACACTAACTGCACTGGACTTTATATTGAAAATGATATTATGAATGGTGAGAGTAGAGATATGACACGATGCGATGACTGGTGTACAGTTGTATGGTTGTATATGATAGATTTCTTTAGATTCCCACTGGCTTATATACACAGGTTCTCCCACTCTAGCCTGCCTAAGTCAGAGAGTAGTCTCTGTTAACCAGAGAGGGCCTCTCTTCTCTCTGCTATGGATGGGTTGCTATTACACGACTTAAATTAAAAAGTAAAAAAAAAAATTAAAGAGTACTTTCTAATGATATTCACTATATTTTTTAGTAAATAAATAAAATATATTTTTAAAAATTTGAAATATAAATTTTTATGTTAAATAAAAAAAAAAATCTGGTGTGAATCACTCACACAACTTTATCTTACTGTATTTGACAATTTGTTTATTCAAACTTATAATTTTCACTAAATGTCTTCAGTTTTATATCAATGGGAGATTCAAAACTTTTATGAGGAAAGCATAACCACCTTTCGCCCCTCGAAACTTCTTTAAATGAACTTTCTCGGAATAAAGTTTTGAACAAAAGTGATAGGTCTCATATATTCATAGTTAGTATACCAAATTTAATGAAATCGGCCGATGTTTTTATGAACACAATCGCAAAAAAATATCAGTCTAATTATTTCTAATTAATTTTATTTAGAAGGGAGAATTGTATAATCAAGTAAGGTAGTACTTTAGAGGAAAAGAAAACATAATCCCACCGATCCCGTAAGCCCCCTTAAATGACTTAATACGGAGAAATGTTACTTTTATAAAAGTTATAGCTCTTTGTATGTGTAGTTCACGTATTTAGTTTAATGAAAATCGTTGGAGTAGTATTAGAGAAAATAGTAGAAAATTGAAAAGTACTTTTCAGTAAATCTTCACTTCCGGTCATTTGATTTTCTTCAAACTCGGAGTTTCAACAATATATTTAATTCTAATTACTTTTATTTAGATGAATTGAAGAAAACATTTAGTAAAGAAGACGCACTTCCGGTCAATGCATTTTGCCTAAAAATCTTCATGTCTGTGCGACTTTTCTGTTTTGAAATATTTTGTTATATCCATCACACAAACATACACACGAACAGACACACATAAACACACACACACACCTTAAAATATGTATTTTTTGTGAAACCTCAATTTTGAAAATCTGGCATGATCGCAAGAATCCCCCCCCCCCCAGATTGAGAAAAATTTTCATTATATTTAATGTAGAAAATTATATCGTAACAATAGAGTTGTATTTTAAATACCAGCTAATATTATATAGAAAACATTATTTAATTAAAATGAAGGAGAAATTTGAAAAGAAATAAAATTAAACCGTTGGCTTACATGGAAGTAAATATGTTGTAAAGTATAATTTGAATATACTTTGTAAACAAAGTACAACAATGTTGACCTTATTATATACAATGTAAACTTTAAAAGGTTGAAATAAAGTAAATTTTGTTAGGAATAACTAAAAAAGCAAAAACAGACACATATACAAATTCCATTGTAATATAATAATTAATACATATTCTTTTTATTATTATAACAGTTTTATGTATATAAAAGAGATAATTTACATTAATGTAAACTTTTACAATCAAATAATATTTTCTCTTATTCATGTTTTATTGAAAAATATTATGTTCTTAAAACGTTGCATTAATGGGGTTAAGTATTTAAAATAACTAAATATTAAATATTTTCGTTAAACAAGCGCTCTTCTGGTATAAATATCACGCGTTTGTTTTCAATTTGTATAAACAACTACCCCCACTCTTGTCTGCTGCCTATTTGTTGGACAGTTTTACAACTATAATATGGACTTTCCTCAATATCTTTTGTAAAGTAAATATAAACAACCTTATTATATTTTCATAAGAAAAACATTATACTTCAATCTGTTATAATTTTCATGTTATAACTAGATAATCTATTGCTGCTATATTGTTTTTACGACTCCTACACATCCGGTTGCTTTAATTTAATAAAAATTATATATGAAGTATAAAAATTATTCTTCCCAAATCATAAATATATTAAAATACTCTAATTAAATAATACAATTTATTCAAGAAAATTTTCTCTGAAAATTGCAACGATTTCAATGTTTAGTTGGGGACTGACCATAAAAATGGTAGTGGGTATTTTACTTGTATACCTGAACAGCCTATTTTGCAATCTATTTTAATTAATTTCATTTAGATACTAGAATTGTATAATAGTATTTTAGAAGAAAACAAGAACCTCTTTAATTGACTTACCTAGAGAAATGTTTCAGACAAAACGTTTCGGCTAGCTCTTGTATGTGCAGTTCACAACGCTAAGTTTAAATAAAAATCGCTAGAGCCATTTTAAATATATATATATATATATATATAAATAAAAGAATTCAGTGAAGTGGTACTTCCTAGAAACATGGGAATTCATTCCCGACCCGATGGAGTAAAATCATCATTAGGTTTCCTGATCGTGCCCAGGAATTTTAGAAAAAAGACGATGGAGTCTGGAGAACATGAGTTATTTTTTTCTTAAATTATCCTTAAACTATTTCATTTTGATTTGCTATTTATTTCACTAAGATTATAAACTATTGCACATTTAAATATAACTAAAATGTGGACTATAACACTAACGTCTGACGTATGTACTCAATTTAAATTGTAGATATATACTTAAGTATTGTTAAAAGTTTAAAGCGAAGAAGGGCCAAAAAGAAGTGGATGGAGGACGCCTAGGAAGGAATGGCGGCACGGGGGGATCCGTGAAGATGATTAGAATGCTAGGAATTGTGTGGAATTTTTCAAATCTAGTTGTATATCAGATATTAATGCAATGGTCCATTATAGTTATTCATGTATGCAATAGTTTATAAGATGAAATATAATATATAACAGTAAATCAAGGTGTAAAATAGTTTACATAATTAAAAAAATAAAAAAACTCAATGTACTGATGTAGGCCCACCCGGTCCTAGAGTTGAAAGTTGGCACACGAAAAATTAATTTCATTTTACCTTATAACTCAAAAAAATAATCATTTTATCAACTTTATGGTGCCAAAATCATATTATATAGGATACAATATTATAATTAATTTATTTTATTTGAATATAATTTTCTTCTTCTTTTTTTTGTAAATTTACTTACAATTTACTCCAATGGATAATAAATTTTTATTAAAAATAGATGCAGAGATTTATATGGTGCTGCCAGAAGAAAGGTTATGGAGGAGAGTTTGGGGATAAAGCAATGTGTGGCGGCCTCTGTCTGGTTTACTGTCAAATAATACAAGATATATCGGGGCACTTTCGATCAGTCTATAGTAGGCCACATACATAAAGAAATGGGCCTCGCTAAAGAATTCCACTATTGACATGTCGCACACAATTTGCTTTTAACAAAAAATAAATTAAAACAGTTTTTTGTTTAATTTAGTTCACCATTTTCTAGATATACAACAAAATGCAATAAACAAATCTGATACGGATTGAAATGTTGAGTATAGTTTATTCATTGGCAAAAATACCCCTCTCGTGTGCTGAGATCATTCTTGGAATTGATCGCTACATTTCAGTGGTCTTTGAGATTTCCTATTACAGAATTAAGGTAAAAAAAAAAAATCGAGAGGCACGGGTGAAGATCACAGTTTTAGGTAGATTTTTATACAAACTTCACTTTCATAAATATTCTCCTCGCTAATTAAAAAAAAAAATCTCTTATTGCAGAAAGAATAAGTATTACAATCCTATCAATTTTTTGAATTGAGATTTCTTTGGAAAAACATGTTTTTAGGTCGTCCCCAGTGTTGGGAAAATGTTTTTAGCGTAAGATTTGATGAGGTGTGTATGTGTGTACAAAAGTCAGGACTGCTCGTGGCGAGTCCTGTCCTCTCTAATGAGCATCCATCATCCTGCACTGTCTTCTGATGCCGCTTTCCAATTCGAAGTAACCAATAACAATCTTATGAAGGGAAAGGAATAGCTAAGTAGTTAGCATACTGGACTCCCACGCGGAGGACCCGGGTTCGAGTCCAGCTGTGTTGTACTTAGATTTTTTTTTTCTAGGAGCTTCTACAGCTCACTGTCCGATGATGGACAGTGTTGTCTGTAACGAGAGAACACTATCCGGAGGCCGGCAGTCCACTAAAAAGACTCCGGACGCCTATGACCGCCCATAGATGTTGAGGCTCCTTAAATTAATAAAAAAAAAAAAAAAAAAACATCAATCATCTCATCAATCAGCTACCACCTCATCTATCCACCTCAGCCTTGGTCTGCTAGCCCTTCTGAAACCCTGCAGAAAGTTATTTAAGCATTCAGAAGTAAATTTCAGTGGTATAAGTGAACGAAGTTCTTCCAAATTGAAGAACCTTAAAAATTAAGGTTAAAGGCTTGAAAATAGAAAAGAAACTTATGGCGCAACAGCCCATGAAGGGCCAAGGCTGGCCAGACGGCGTTTGAATAGGGGGGCGTGTGATAAGCACGCCGCCGTTCCCACGCCATGTAGTTCCGGCTTTCGCTACCTACAGCGCTACTAACTGTTGCTTCCCACTTTTTATCACGATGCTGGGTCAACACCGACTTTGCCTTCACGGGAATCGAACCCTGAATTCTCGCACAAAAGGCGAGAGCGCTAGCCTCTAGACCAACGTGTGAGGACCTTGAAAATAGAGGTTATGTATATTGAATATGGTCAAGCAGCTGTTAAATTGATGACAGGGATATCTACCAACTGAAAATAATGTTTTTCTTATTTAGATAATCTTTGGGCACATCCAGGTAGGGGGCATTTGGTTTACGGATGGCTCCGAAATGGCATGCAGTGCTGGGATACTCAGAGAAAGACCTCTGGGGATGTACCACAGTATTCTAAGCCAAAATCTTTGCGATGAAGTTCTGAGCAGAGGAAAACTTAGAATGACTCTAAAAACACGGATTGTCCGACATGGAGATTTTTTCGGAAACAAGGTTGCTTAAAACTAAAAAAAGAAAAGAAAATTCACTACCTAAAGCTGCACTTCCGATTGATAGTTTCTGATCGAAACCTTCGTGTCCGATACGGTAGGGGTAACTAAACGGAACATCGATGTTTGAACTTCCTGCGATGTTTCGTAAAATTGTTTTCGTATTCCGGATACCTCCAAACATGTATTTCCCGTTGAAAACTCAATTTCCAAAAATTGGACAAGATCGCAATACTTCTTCTCAGTAGGAGTATGATGAGCAAGTATAAACTTGATTGTGACAGCAAGCAATTCGGCCGCCATGATGCGCACTAGAGTGGAAATTAGTTGATAATTGTAAAATCGCAGAAACGTCAGAATTGAAACCATTTTTTTTTAGTCAAGTTGCACATCCAGTTATTTGATTTGCTGTTAATGCTGTTAATGTCAATATTTATACGTAGAAGAAAAGTCTGGAACTGGTACCTATAATTCAGGATTATCGCCTATGCAAATTATACTGTAATCACTTAAGTTGTAACGCCCCAGAAATTCCTGAAATAATTTTTTGTTTCAAAAGTAATGTTTCAAAAAAACGAATACTAGCTTGTTTATGTTCTATCAGTATGCTAAGTATGTTTAAAGAAAATTGTTGGTTTGAAGTTTTTTAACAAAAATTGTTGGAGAAAAGTCGACATGTTTGAATTTTCCAAAATTTTCCTATCATATATAGTAGATAGGTATACACACAAACATACAAAGTCCAATCTCTGGATAAAACTCAGAACTTGTATTTCTGTGTGTAAAGTTTATTTAGTAAAATTTGACATGGTTACAATAATTCTTTCTTATGGCAATCAGAAATTACTTCCGGTGTTACACGGACGATTCCCAGAATGGATGGTAGGTCTGGAGCTGCGGTCTATTTTGAGACCGGAGATCATTTGACAGTATCTCTTGGTGAATGGACCACGGTCTTCCAGACTGAGGTTTATGCTATTCTTTGTTGGGTCTTGGATGAGTATTAACCTCAATACGTAACACTAACTTAAAAGTTGTTTGTATCTGCTTGGACAGCCAGGCTGCGCTGAAGGCGCTGAGTTCATGTGTCTTCACTTCCAGGTTGATGTTAGAATGTTCTAAAAGACTGGAAGAGCTTTCTCTCTAAAGGCTGTGCTTCTAGTCTGGGTGCCAGGTCACATGGGAATTTTTGGGAATGAGGAGGTGGATAGGTTTGCCAAATTAGGCGCCTCTCTTCCTTTCATTGGTCCCGAGCCTGCTGTTGGCGTGTCTTCTGGCACATGTCTGTCAGGCTTCCAGACATGGACAGCTTCACAGCATTTATCCTTATGGATGAGCTCAGTTGGTTTTCGGCAGTCCAAAATGCTCATCGGGGGTCCGGACAAGGTCATTAGTGAGACGTTGCTGTGCTTTTCATGGAGCGCTCTCAGGCATCTGGTTGGATCTTTTACTGGACATTGTGATTTAAGGAGACATCTTTACATAATGGGGCTCATGCCGGAATGGGTGACACCCACAGAGGAGGAAACACCCATTAAATTTATGACTGATTTCCTGGGTTGTGAGGAAATTAGGTTTAGAACCTTTGGTCGGAATAGGATGTCTGTGGAAGAGCTTAGATTATTTCCGGTTAATTCGGACTGCGGTGAATCTTAGATGGATTAGATCCGGGTCGGGATTTTTGTTCTTGACCCGATTTGTTGTTGTTTTTCTTGGGGTAGCTATTTTGGCCCAGTGAGGCTTTGGTTAGCATAGGGCTTCCCTCCCCACAGACAAATAATAATAATAATAATGGCAATCAGAAAAAAAAAAAATTAAACATTTTTAATGAAATAATAAAAGCATTTCTAGCTCTTTTATTTTTATATTGCTCTTAAAGTTATAAAGTGTGAAAATTATTATATTTTTAACACTCTCCCACTGGATTGTCGTAGGTTTATTACCACTTTCTCCGCTCTAGTTCACAATCCACGCACTTCAGCCTACAACGCACTTAGTTCCCTTTTATAAAAATATATTATTTTTCTAAGAAAAATTATTGACGATTAATCGCTTTATTCACAGAGTGCCAGATTGATGCGTTGGTTTTATAAAATGTAAAAGGTCAACGTATGCTTTTTATGGGCAGTTGCTTAGATATAAAAATAATTTCAGTTTTTAAATTAGCTGGAAGGAATCTTATTTGACATGTTTCACAGACATAATTAGAATAAAATGAAATCATTGAAAAAAATTCTTGGTTTTGTCTTTCACCGGGCAATTCCAAAGGTTTCATCTGATCAGTATTGAAATTTGTATTACATATTTAAGTGCTCAAAAATTTTTTATATTAACGTTGAAATTATAGTTCAGATGTAATCCTATGATTTCAAAATGTAAAAAACTTTTTCGGCTCAAAAGCTAATGGCTTTATAAATTGAGTAATAAGGAGGCCAAGTATAAAAATAAAGGAAAATGATGAATAAAGACTGATTTGAGGAAAACAGAATTTGATAGAAACATTCATCGTGTCAGATCCCTTATTATATATAATAATAATAATAATAAGGGAAGGGAATAATGGTTAGCGTACTCGACTCCCATGCGGAGTTCGAGTCCAGCTGCCCCTAGATTTTTAGAAAAAGAAAAATAAACAGAATAGATTATTAAAAATGCAGTTCTCTCCTGCATTTAGAGAACTAATTCTTGGAAATTTTGGGATATCATTATTGGGTCGGACCAATAGTTCACCAGTTGTGTTTGCTATAATTTCATTTTTTTGGATAACACTGTTAATTAAAGATTTCAATCTGAACTTTTGTAAACCATTACATACTGCTCTAGAAAGTAATAAATAATATAAAATATGGTAGTTGAAATTAAATGATAAAAAATCCTGATATATAGTATGTATAAAAGGTTTCATATATAATTAAATATCAGGACTTTATATCATTTAATTTCAATCATCATATTTTGTAAAATTTTTAAGCCCAATAAACAAAACAAAGCTATAGAGTGGTAATAAATATATTTCTTAATGGAAGGGAATAGCTAAGTGGTTAGCGTACTGGACTCCTACGCAGAGGAGCTGGGTTCGAGTCCAGCTGCCCTTAGATTTTTTTCTTCCTAGAAACCTCTACATTTCACTGTCCGCGTTGGACAGTGTTGTCTGTAACGAGTCCATTACTGGACAGTGCTGTCTGTAACAAGAGAACACTGTCCGGAGGCCGGCATTGCACTGAGAAGCTCCGGTCGCCAATGACCATAGATGTTGTCGCGCCTTAAATTAAAAAAAAAATATATATATTATTATTTTTATTATTATTATTATTATTAAAGCAGATTCAAGCGTGGGCGCCTTTATCCGGAAACAGAGGGCACGCCCATTGCGATTCAGGTCCAAGTCATATCTACTATAAACGTCACACATTGAAGGACACGGAAACGACAGACAGCAGGTGTAAGATTTGTAAAGATGCCCCTAAAACGGTGCACCATATATCCTGTCCACCTGCCCTATACTGGCTCCGAGCGATTATCTCCAATACCACAATAGTGGGAACTGGTGCAGTTATTGGAAGTAGCCAAAGATGTGAAGCCCTATTATAAACATATGAACCGGATGCGGTCATACAGTATAACAGCCATTCTATTTATCGTGTTAGAGTATTTCTAAAGGACCACACTGTTGCCAGCACTACGTGACACATAGTGTGGTTCAATATGACAAAAGGGCCACATCTTTATAATTGACATTGCCATCTCAGATGTCACTCCTCATTAGAACTGAAAATGAGAAGTTATCAATGTTGAGGCCATTAGGCCGATGAGCTCAGGTCAATATGGAAAGATTGTCCAGTTGGCATTAGTGTAGGGTTGGTGCGCAGAAGGCGTTGGAGTGCAGGATTACGAAAACTTGGGATCACAAAAATGCAGCAAGCTGTTATCCTGCATTCATGCAGAATTTTTCGGAAGACACTACCAGATGAACGTAGTCGGCTGAGAATCGGCGACTACCCAATTCGGACTAAAAGTTACCGGATTTGGATTGATACCTTCCTTGCCTTTATGCCGCAAGATATTAAAATAATAATAATAACTGCCCTACAATACAATCTTCTAATTTAATTTATAAATAAATTGTAGTTTTGTAAATGATCAAAAAAAAAGATACAAACGTTCACTAATTAAGAAAATATAATAACTGGAGGGTAATAATTGATTACTTCTTATATAATTTGAGTTTTTATTGCTATTTTATACTAAATGCTAGGCATGTTTATTCAGGTTCATAATTTTCTGTGAAATAAATATTAATTTTGTTACACTGGCGGCTAGAAACCAGCAGTAAACCTTAAATAAGGAAATGAAATAAATAAATAAATAAGAAGCTGAATCTTTCACTGTAGAAAGTTCATCTTTTTATATATTCCTTTATACTTTTGTGTGCTCTATTTAAATTCAACAAAAAAACAAAAAAAAATGGCTAGGCTTTAGCTAAACTTTAGTAAAAGATTAAATATAATTTTTTTTCTTTAACGTCATAAAAACACCTTTTAACAACAAGATGTATAACTCGGTTGTTAATGTTTGTCCATGACAATGTTCTTCTTAAAGTCAAAAACAGTTTTGATTAAAAAATCAACAGGAATAAAAAAAAGAAGCTTAAAAAAATTCTTTTATGAAAGTGAGCAAAGAATAAAAATCTGCGACAAACTGACTTTTAAGTGTTAGTGTTGTTTTTTTATCTCAAGAGATTTCAAAGAAATTCTAACCACAATAGACAAAGTGGGGTAGATATCCAAGCGTTGAAAAAAGACCTCTAGAGGTCGGCATTAATGTATGCATATTTTTTTTCAAAGCTTTATGAAACATTCCTTGAACATTTTGCAACGATTAAGAAACTGAGTAACCAGTGTAGTGGAAGGACAAAATCGAAAATAATAGTCTAAAGTTTCTGAATATTTTATAGTATCCAAAATTGTATTTTTGTTAATATTTTATAATTATTTTAGTGCTGCGAATTTACCTTCAAAAAGTGGGTATTTTAGAACCAGGTATATTAAATCTGGTCATTGCTATTAAGAAAACAAAGGCATTAAATCCCGTTAGGGTAACTTTTTTGTATAAGGGAATTCTCCCGCGAGAGAGAGAGCAATTCCAAAGAATAGAGTCCAATATTAACTTTAAAAGAGTAAAGAGTAGAGAGTCTAAACTCAACCTTCAAACAGGACACTTCAGGAATTGCTCTCTAAATATCTGTGCCAGTTATAAATTAAATAAGTTTATAAACCAAATAAGTTGTTATTATTTTAACAGAATATATTTATTTATAAAACAGTAGTGTGTTCTTAATTACTCTTAATTCTTATAATCTATCTCAAACAAACACACAAGCCCTTTTCGCTAAAACGCTCACGCCACAAGCTACCTACTCACACACATCCATACACAACTCATTACACCAGCTAACTAAGATAAAATAAAAAAATGTCTATAACATTTGAATAATGTGATCATTAACCCGTAAAAATCATCAATAAAGTTGTACTTTTGCTGCAATGATATTTTTATCTAAAAATATGTTCAATATATTAATGAAAATTATTTTTTAATATTTCAACACCAGAGATTCTCTTATGACTTGGCATCCAAACTGCTCCGCAGTTTGTTAGCATCTTCTATTATATTTTATAACCAATTTGAGCATAGTCTCTGTAGCCTGTATCCAAGTACATATAAACCCCTTTAAAATTTGAGTGACTGTCCCGCTAATTTGACATCCAACTGAGAATAGCCTAAAAAATAAAATAAAAAAAAAGAGAGAAGGGAATAGCTAAGTGGTTAGCATACTAGACTCCCATGCAGAGATCCCGGGTTCGTGTCCAGCTTTGCTGCCTTTAGATTTTATTCTATCTAGAGGCCTCTACAGCTCATTGTCTGATGATGGACGGTGTTGTTTGTAACGAAAGAACACTGCCCGAATGCCCGAAGGGGTTGCACTGAGAAGGCTTCGGGCGCCTATGACTAATAGATGTTGACGCCCCTTAAATAAAAAAAACAAAAGCAGGAGAGTCCATTCAGTAAGAGACGTCTAAAGTGATATAATGACTCAAAACAGAGTGCAGCTTCCCACCGTCCAGCCAAGAAGAGCCTTCTTATAACAGCTCCAAGTGGCCAAATATCACAATTTAATAGTCCCTGCATTTGGGGGGAGGGAGCCTCAGAGATTTATAAGAAAAAACGAAAATTTGTATAAATTAAATTGAATCGATTTTACAATATATTTTATTTATTTATTTATTTCATAGTACACTGTAATTTAAACAAAGAGTTGGCCTAATTATGAAAATGAGATCATACAAAACAAACAAAAATTAAAGTCTAACTGAAATCAATTCAAAGAATTAAAGTCTATACTAATAAAACAAAATAAAAAAAATAACATAGCATAAACAAAACATGTTTTTTTTATAACAAACAGAATTTAAACATTAAACTTTCTGTTCTATTGCCCCCCCCCCCAATTAATGACCAATCAGTAGGTGCAGTAAGACTAATAATTATTACCATTTTTATTTCTCTAAAAATCAATTAGATTATAAAATGTGATATAATAATACCATTCGTTCAGTATGAAACTTCTGCATCTTACTGTTTGATTTATAAAACTATATACACATTCAATTTTTTTTGATAGAATTAATGATCATTAATTGCTGTTGGTAGGGATCATATAATGATTTTTCAACATCACTGTCAATTGACAGATTTTAGAATATAAATTTCTTCGTAAACCTAAAAATGAAGGATCGAATAATGCATATTTAAACCTATATTATACAAGGAATATTTTAGGCTACCTAAATGAAACTTAGTGTAGGTAGGTGGAAAACTGAAAAATAAGCCTTTTTTTTGTACTATGTGAATACTGTGGGTGTCGTTATAAGTATGGTGGACAGGGATTTGTAGTGGAAGAAGAAATGTAAAAATAAATAGTTTTGAAAAATATTTTAAATGAAATAAATTTGGGCAAAAATAATGTATTTTAGAGTTAGGTACTAAAATGTAAGGTCACTGTAACTAAAGAGATAAAAGCACAGGAATCCCTTAGGAAAATAACAATGCCACTTGGCCAACTGTTTTGTAAGAGAAAATCCCCCGGTTAGAGAGGGCATTCCTTCAAGACAGTCTGCATTCTGCTTTCAAAGCCAGAACACTTGCTTCCGGAATCGCTCTCTAAAAATCAGTGCCACTTTAAGTTAAAACATAAGAGCTTTGCATTTAATCTAGATAAATACTTAATTTCATAAACATAACAGTTTGTTGTAGACACCGAAGCAGAACACTTGCTTTTCGCTCACTTAGCATCAGTGCATATTAATAAGTTAATTATTTCTTGCAAATAACTTGTAGTTATTATTTTAATAGAATATATTTATTGTTAGCAGTGGTGACTACTTTCTTATTACTAATACTTCTCTCTTAAACATATATACTTACAAGCCCTTTTACAAAACCGCTCGTGCTACTACAAGCATACAACACAACATCACCAATTACATTACAGATTCGAAGGAAAAAACGATAGTCGACTTCCTTCAAGTCCCCATAGAGAACTCCTGGATTCTAATGTAACAAAAAATAAAGTTGTAGCCAAAATCCTAAACGACTAGACAATACAAGATATAAGATCTATATCTACAATATCTTGAATAAAGAAAATGAATAATCGTATAAATAATTTTGAATAAAATTAATGAAGAATATGAAAATTGAACAATAACTAACAAAATTCAAAATAGGGATAAAATATTCTAGTAAAAGTACAAAATGGCTTAGGATTTCGGATTACTAATTCAAGTCAAACAGTACGCGCCTACATTAAAATTACAAACAATGTTTAGACAATTCACAGTTTACTTTATTTACCCTTTCAATGTTTATTTTACTTCTGGGTAGAAGGATTCCATTATATATGTTTACACAACGCACTCTGTGTGATAATACGTGAATTTTCCATTATATTTCTGCATGTTTGTACATAAAATTAAAAAGTTATTAATCTAAGCAAACTGATAAATACTAGATAAAGAAGAGTAAAGGATATTTGCTAGTTGTGTTAGCCAAAATTGTCCACGTTTAAAAAAAAAAAACGTATTATTTTCTTTTCAAAAATGGAAATATTTGTCAAAACAATATAGTAAAAATTTATTCATGATTTTAGTGGGGTAATGTGGAACATTATATCACATATTATAGACATTTTCGTTATTCAGGAAGAACCTGAAGAAGTTAGGCCTGGAATGTGAACAGCGCACGCAGATTCTGTGTGGAAAGAAGTAAATTCCAATAAACCACTTGATGGATTGAGACAATAACACCAGAGAAGGTTGAGAAGCCTGGTTAACTACTGGGTAATGAAGAAGAAGGAGATATCCTCCCAAAAACCTCCCTAGATTATAAAATTTCTAAAAGAAATAGACTTGGAAGTGGTTCTGTAGATAGGATAAGAATGTCTCTTCCGGTGAATAGATCACTTGAGGTTGCAGTGCGTCATATCCCCAGGGAAAAATGGTCAAAAAAGCTGAATGACTAAAAAATTCCAAACCATCACACAAACAGTTCATCCATTTGAACTTATATATATTTATTTAAAAATCACTTATTAAGTGCATTTGTATATGTTATGAAATATATTTGTAATTATGATGGTCCTCACACATTGGTCTAGTAGACAGTGCACTCGCCTTTCGTGCGAGAATTCAGGGTTCGATTCCCGTGAGGGCAAAATCGGTGTTGACCCCCAGCATCGTGATAAAAAGTGGGAAGCTATAGTTAGTAGCGCCATTCGTAGCGAAGGCCCGAACAAAACGGCGTGGGAACTGCAGCGTGCTTACTATAATCCTATTCAAATTGCCATTGGCAAGCCTTGGCCCTTCATTGGCTATTGCGCCATAGTTTTTATTCTTTTGTATTTATGAAAAAAAATATGATGTATTGCAAGTTCAAAAAAAATGGTGTGAAATACGTACATAGTTTTCTTTTTACTACAATTTACCTAGTTGTCTTATATATTTTCAAAATAATCTCAAGTTATCTGCATTATTTAAAGGGAAGAGATTAGTTGAATGGTAGCGCGCTGGATTTCCACGCGAAGATCCTGCAATGCTGCTCATAGATTTGCTTTTCCTAGGACAGCTCATTTCCCGGTGAGGGGCCGGCAGTGCACTGAAAAGGTTAGGCTGGGGCACCATAGATTTTTCAGGTTGCAATGCACTATCCTCTAAAAGAATCTAATTTATCATATACCTATTTAAAAATAAGTTCAATTCCATTAAAATCTAGGACTCAACCATCAGGTTTCATTCATGATGTACTGCAATTCGTTTTCGAAACGTCGAAAAAAAAATTTTTAGTATTTTAAAAGTTTTCCTTTCTCTGTCCCTGTCAATCGACGTTGAGTTTCTTTCAAGAAAAAAATTATAATAATAATTTTGTACCTTTTTGTAAGGCTTTACAATAAGCGACAAAATAAGGATTTACATTCAGGCAGCTAACCCTAAAATATTTTGTTTTGAGAGGAAGACGGCTAAAATATAACAAAATAACTATACTTTCCTTGGCTTGTAATTTAATTTATTCTCTTCATTTAATTATATCAAGCTAATTTAATTTTTTTTTTTTCTTGAATAAATAAAAGGTACATTTTTTACTTAGTTCTGGAACATGAAGTCCGTTATGTTTTCCCTTTACTTTTACAAAATTTAATTAAAATTGGTCCAAGTTAAGATGTTTACCAAGAGTACGATGGTAGGAAGATAAGATTGTATTTAAAAAATTTTTTTTTTTTTTTTTTACTTTCTCTCACTAATAATAGTAAATACACGTTTTGAAAGTCTCCTGCGTCTCAATAAAGTGGTTTTTAGAAAATGATCTGATCTATATGTGTCTGAAATGAATATATTAAACTTCGAAAGATTGCAGGAAGCTCAAAATATGGTATTCCTCGTAGGTACTACCACCGCCACAGACACGAAGATTTCAGGCAAAATCCATCAACCGGAAATGTCACTTTACTAAATGATTTTTGTTTTTCATTTTTTTTGTGATTTTTCTCGTAAATGGCTCCAAAGAGTTGCTTTAAACTACGTATATGAACTACAAAACAACAACTTTTATTTGAAACATTTCTCCGAAAAAATTCATTTAAGGGGTACTTTTGGGAGTGGGATATAGGATTATGTTTTCCTATAATGTGTTATTCCATTTCAATAATATGCTATACAATTCTGCCAACTAAATAATATTAATTAGAATTATATAAGTTGCCAAAATTCTCAGTTTTGAAGAAAATCGGTTGACCGGAAGTGCGACTTTACTGAATAGGTTTTTCAGTTTTTGTGATTTTTACCAAAAAAGTGGCGACAGTTTTAAACACTAATAAGAATTGTAAAAAAAAAAAACCTATTGAGCAACAGCCCATGAAGGGCCAAGGCTTTCCAGACGGCGATTTGAAAGGGGAGGTGTGTGGTAAGCACGCTGCAGTTCCCACGTCGCTTAATTCCGGCCTTCGCTACCTAGGGCGCTACTAACTGTAGGTTCCCACTTTTTATCACGATGCTGGGGCAACACAGACTTTCGGAATTGAACCGTGAATTGTTGCACGGAAGGCGAGTGCGCTAGCCATTAGACCAAAGTGTTAGGAAAATTTGCCATTTAAATGGCAAAAGGTCGCACAAGGTCGCGCGATGAAAGATCGCACAAGGTCGCACACTAGGACAGATGTCTTGGTGTGAGTGTTGCTAGCAATAATATATAAACTTCGCCCAATTGAAAGAGGGGAGGATTATACACGAGTACGTCAGTAGATTATCATATACGAACAGCAGTTCCGCTTCCCTATACAGGTTTTATTTATACTTATTTCCTTAGTTGTGCATCTTAGTTTATTTATTTTAATCATTCTAAATTATTAGTTATTTATCTCCTATTTATTTCTAAGTATTTCTTGTTAACAGTTACCGTTACTCACGTTTAAATTATTGTACAAATGCAGTCTATTTTTATAACTTCAGTGTTAATAATGCGAGCACTAACTTCCAAAAATCTCTAAACTAACTTCCGCCCTCTTCAAGACATTTACTACATACCATAGGAATCACAATCAACGATTCCACTACATCTGGTGGTATCACGGTGGGATCAGGTCATCCGATAAACGATTCCACTACAGTAGTTGCACCTATATTATTATGAAACAGAAATTTAGATATAACTGAACAAAGTTTTAAATGAAACTAACCGGCAGACCTATGTAACTTTAGTTAATATACATTTACCAAATTTAAAGATAATCATTGCAGTCGTTCTAGAAAATATCAAATACACTGAAGAAAAAAAAAACTTTTCAGCTAAGGTGAATGGATTGATGGAAATTCCATCAAACTGGTTGATGGATTTTCACTAAATACTTCGTATCCTGTTGTGATACCTAAACGGAATATCAAATTTTTGTGAACTTCCTATGATTCTATGTTTTCAAGTTATTTTCTTGTCATAGACATCATAAAAACATACATAATACCACACACACAGACAAAGACGGAAAGGAAGTTTTAGGACATGTTTTCGTTTGTAAACGCAATTAGAAAAAAAAAATTGATGACCGTAATCATTCTCACAATAGGAAGAGAATTTTAACATTTCTGACAGATAAATTTGAACAGTTAGCTCATAATTGCAATGAGACGAGTGATCTTCACTTTATTATTTAAAAAAAAAAAATTATTCATTATTATTACAATATATAATAATAGTATAATCAACTTGTTTAATAATATTCGATTTCACTTTATTTAGCAATCCAGAACCTTGTTAATCTTCATATCCACTTAAGAGACTTCAACATTCCCTCTATATTCAAATGTCTAAAATAAGCTACTTAATATTCTACAGAAATTTATCCATCCCTTTTGTCCTTCAAGCAGACGAAAATGCCATTGTTTCTAGAAAGGCTTCCAAGTGACATAAACGACTGAAATGTGGAATGCGAGTCTGCATTGTTACTACCCCATCTCTTTAATATATTGCAATCTTCAGCTGCAACAAATTTTATTTTTTATTTTATAAAATTAATGAGATTAGACTTTAGGAAATAAAATATTTTATTTTGGTAAGCTTAAATGGAATACCAAATTTGAGCTTACTGCGAATTTCGTTTCTGAGATGTACGCACACATACAGATCATTCGCTGAAAACATTGTTTTCGAATTCAGCGGACCCCCACAACATATGTATTTCCCGATTAGAATTCAATTTCGAAAATCTGGCAAGTTCGCAATACTTACTCTTATTAGCAGTAAGAATAAGTAAAAATAAAAAATTGTAATAATGTACATTCACCCTCAAAAATGGACTGCTGATTTATGTACATATAAAACTTAATTAAAAAATCAATTAAGGCTTGCCTTTGCATCAATCGCCATCAAAATTGGTACCAAATTCTAGCATTGACTCTTCCAGTTTTTTTTTTTTTAGTTAATCTGACCAGAATTCTGTTCCATTGGATTAAGATGCTTTTTTTTTCAATTCTGAAACTGTTTTCATGTTTTCTTAGACCAAGATAATGCCATAGATGTTCAATTACAATTACAATACGAATTTCTGTAATAGAAATGAATGTTTTAGGATCGTTGTCAGGATAATTTAAAATTAAAGATTCCTCTAATTTAAAATTAAAGATTTATAAACCCAGAACGGTCTCATGGAGTGGTATGGCGGTGTTGCCGGGTCTAGTAAAGCAGTGCGAGAGAGATTCCCTACTGCATGCTTGCTGCTCTATCAAATGGTAATAACCCAGTGGCAGATGAATCTGAATGTGGTCATCAAAAAGGAAGACGAGTTATCACCGGCGCTTCGGCAGATTGCACTCCAAACCACTGCCGAGCGATATCCAAGAGTAAATGGCTTCACATTTATCCTGATGGATCAGCTAACCCTAAAGGGGAATCAGGATAGGGGGTTTATTCGGAGCTGTTCGAATTATCAGTAGCAGCGGGTGAACTCTCCACAAACTACGACGCTGAGATCCTACAGTAAAGCTGGCACTGGATAAGATTAGAACTGTAGATGTAAATGCCGGCAAGCTAGTGATTTTCATCGACTCGCGAGCTACTATAGCATCCCTGGTGTCACCCGCTTCTCCATAGTCAGCAGTGTTGCTAGCTGCAAAGCTAAGCGCAACCCAGCTGATTAGAGAAGGATGGGTGCTGAAGTACCAATGGGTACACAGTCATTGTGGGATTGAAGGGAACGAGAAGGCAGACTCTCTGGCGAAGAACGGAGCAAAAATGAGCCAACCTCGTAATCCTCTCAGCATCAAAACAGTGTGCTCTCACTTGAGAAGAAATAAAAAAAAAAAACAATGTTCGAAGAGAGCACCAATCCTTGCCGAAGGGAAAACTTTGGGTCAAGCTGAAGGAACAGCCGGTACCGCATTATTTGCCAAGTAAGGTAGAAGTGGCAAACTTTAGAGCAGCCACAGGTCACGACTTCCTACAGAGCCATCTCCACCGCATTGGGTAGTGAACTCGCCGATTTGTCCTATTTGCCACCTAGAAGAAATTACCCAGAACCACCTTTCTACCTGCTCAAGACTGGACGACGCGCGCGCCGAACGCGCCACCAACGTTCTTTATTTACTAATTAGCAAACTTTATTGGATAGAACACGTCTTATGGCCTAAAAGGCCTTAGAATCAGGCGTATGAAAACAATAAAAAATGTATAGGCACTTTCTTTTAAAGTTTACTTTAAAATGTCGACGTAAGCCAATTTGCCCATTTTGTTATCTATAAATACCAGATTTCTCATCCCAATGTTCACCAAGCACATAATGTTCACTTTCTGCTTGCTCTATATTCACTTGTCTCCATACATTTACATTTCCATCCAAACAAAACAGTTTAAATTTACTTCCGTTCGTAAAAATGACATTATTCCAGAAAGTAATTTTTTTAGAAATTCTTCAGCAAATAGCAGTTTTTTTTTTTATTTTCTTTAAACTTACGATCGGCTTGATTCTAGCTGTCCAGCCATTATATCTAGATTTCTTAGACTCTCTGCTTATTGTTTCATATCACACTATCTAACAATCTCTTTGCTGTTGACAACTCTGTTACTAATTTTTGGTGCACATTTTATAGAATCATTTTTTATATCACTTAAAAACCACAATGGAAAACTTTTTCTATAATCGATCGATTATCGATTATCCTGCCCTCATTTTTATATCTTTGTTTTATCTTAAATGATCGGACGGTGGCCGATAATTAATTTTTGAAATTTTTCTTTTACTATTTACTGATCTTTATAATTATTAATAATTATTTCATGAACTTGAATGCGTTATTGCTTTACGTGAGCTGACAGTTGAATAAAGACAGGTGATTGATGAATTAGAAGTAAAAAAAAAAAAAAAAAATTTATAATCAGCCGTCTACGTTTGAGAGTAGCTGACTAAATGTCATAGCATTTTTTTAAATCACAATCTGAAGATAACCTCATTAAATCGAAACGTCCCATTTTTTTGAATGAATGAATAAATGTAATTGTGAAGACAAGTAGAAGTTGTCTCTAATCTACCCCTTGTAATAAGAAATTCAATCTCCTCACTAATATCAGATTATTATAATTTTTTAATAATTTGTTGTTTTTTTTTAAAGCTAATGCATTTTATTTTTTTATAATAGATTGTATATTACAATAATAAAATGGTCATAATAATAATATAAAAAAAATAATAGTTTAATAATATTTAAACTCACATTTTTTTAGTCAGCTCGAAATGAATATTGAAAAAAGTAGTGTCTACTTTAGGCTCGTTTCACACTATACGGTTTTCATCGTACGGCAAAAAAACCGTATAGCTTTTTGTCGTGTCAAAATTGTTTTCACATTGCATGGTTTCTTCCCGTTGTAAAATAAACATTTTCATTTCGTTTGTCAATGAGATACAAGTGTTTCAATGAATCGGAAACAAAGGAATGTATATGCCGTATGTCACAAAACCGCACAATATGAAAGCATGCTTTTAGTCATGTTGACCAGTGAGTCAACGGCGCCGTCAAGTTCAGTGGCAGGGAACGGCTGCTGTACGGCACGCCACCGGCGTTTTGCCGTCACCGTTTAATGTGAAAGGTCCCCATGCTTTTCTTCACTCCACTAAGAGAAAAGCGGCCGTACAGTTTTTTGCCGTACAATGAAAACCGTATAGTGTGAAACGGGCCTTAGAATGTGTATCTGAATTGTTTTATTATTTGTTCTTATTTTTTTAACTTTAAGGCGTAATAAGTTTTCTATTCGTCCGTAATATATGAATATTTTTTGTTGCAGGTATGCACATAGTTATCTATCTACAGAATTGAAAAGGTAAATTAAGAAAAAATATAATCATTTATTTGTAATTATGATATACCCCGGCGGTGCCAGTCCATTGAATTTTTTAAAAACATTTAGTGAACACCTCCACAATCTGGACATTCAACGCTTGTCCAATTCTAATTTTAATACCTACTATTAGATTTTTTTCGCAGATAAGAACATCTGGTAAATATAATGTCAGAATATCCAATAAAGCTTCTAGGTATAATCTTAATCCCACAATTAACTGTAAATTGTACACATTAAATGTTTTTGAAGACATTAAACATATAATAGTTGAATGCCCTTTTTACAGTCCCATAAAACAGCTCTTTCACTTAGATAGTGTTTCAGAAAACTGGCCACAAATTTTACTGAACCCTAATACAGAATAAGAAATCAAAACGCTCTTCGACTTTGTAGAAAAAATTTTATCTCTGAGAGAGTTTCTCATAGAACCGTAATTAAACATACCCTGAGCCGTTTAGTCACACCAAGTGTAATAAATATTACAGGTATGATTCAGGTTAATTATATTCTATTTAATTTTTTTTTTTCAATTAATTGTAAATCTGTTTTGAAGAATGTTTGTATAATTTTGTATCCTAAAAGAACCATACTCATTTGTATGGAGTTAATCCCCAAGGCAAATAAATAAATTGAATTGAATTATATCTCTGGGTGTGCAATGAAATTCGAAAAAAAACCGCAAAGTATTCAGATTTTTACACATATTATTCTTAAATGAGATTATTCGAACAGTTGCAGAAAACATTTTCATTGGGTTGAAATGCTTATTG
Organism: Triatoma infestans; assembly: GCA_011037195.1. Taxonomy (NCBI): domain Eukaryota; kingdom Metazoa; phylum Arthropoda; class Insecta; order Hemiptera; family Reduviidae; genus Triatoma; species Triatoma infestans. Next base: position 49,326 of record JAAEAF010007825.1, read on the forward strand.
CTGGCAATGTGTGAGAAAATATAATGAGGTAATTTCCACTAAGTTTTTAATATTAATTAATATTCTAAATAAGCGTATTAATTTGTAAAATCCGGTAAATGTACTGAATCAAAATTAACGATTCATTTATTTTCATGCCTATAATCTAATCTTTAGATTTAGACTTTGGATTTATTGACACAAAAAAAGTATTCCCAATTATATATAGTCCATTGAACGTTTCATTTTTACAATTCAATGAGCAGAATTATTGGAATTTTTTTTTCTATATTTTCAAAATATTTCTTTTGTTGATTTAGTTTGGACTTTTAAAGTCTTTATTTTTACTTTCTCTTACCGATGTAAGTGAGATTATATTACATTATATAATAAATTTTAAATATATAGGGTGACCAGAGTTATATGCTCCACCCACTTTTTTTTTAAACGGCGGGAAATTTCGAAAAAATAGAAAACACGTATTTAATCATGTTTAGTCTACTTTATTTTCAGTGATTGATCCACTTTTCTAAACCCCAATATCCGAGATACAGCATCCAACTTTTTTTTTTAAATGGAAACATTATTATTTTTTTTTGCATATTTTTATACTACTTGAGACCTCTAAAAAAAAAATAAAAAAAAATTTTTAAATCGGTTAGGTTTTTCAAAAGTTATGGTAATTTAAAATATGAAAAACAAATTTCAGTTTAATGTCAAAATTACCTTATTTTTTCTTTAAAGAAGCTCTTCAAACTGGGCACCATCAACGGATAGGCAAGCCAAAGCTCTGGACTCCCACGCTCTGTTTGTAGCAGCACTTAGGTGGCAAAGTCAACATCTAGGCAGGCTAGAGTTATTCGACGTTCCAGATCTTCGACTGAAGCACGGGATTAAGGTTTCTGTACACTTTATTTTTAGATATCCCCACAAAAAATGGACAAAAAATGCCAATTTATGGACTGATGAAACAAGTTTACCCCCCCCCCCCCCCCCACCCCCCCCCCCCCCCCAATAATGGCCTTCATTAATCGTTGGAACTTTAGAATATGGGCAGAAGAAAGAAAAGAAGAGAAGAAAATCCACAAGTTACCTTCGCCACACGCCATCAGGTTGTTTTTTCTACAAACGTTTGGTGTGGAGTTTTAGGAAACCAACTAATCGGCCCATACTTCTACAAAGGGAACTTAACTGGTGAAAGGTATCTAACTTTTTTAAGAGACATTTTGCCAGTTCTGCTTGAAGATGTTCGTCAAAACGTCGGCTAGATATGTATTTTTAACAAGATGGTTGCCCGGCACATAATGCGAGAGTTGTTCGACGTTACCTGGACATAAATTTCCACGAAAAGTGGTTAGGAACTCATGGTCCGATCCAATGGCCACCTCGATCTCCGGACTTAACCCCAATGGACTATTTTTGTGGGGATATCTAAAATAAAGTGTACAGTAACCTTAATCCAGTCGAAGATCTGGAACGTCGAATAACTCTAGCCTGCCTAGATGTTGACTTTGCCACCTAAGTGCTGCTACAAACAGAGCGTGGGAGTCCAGAGCTTTGGCTTGCCTATCCGTTGATGGTGCCCAATTTGAACAGCTTCTTTAAAGATAAAATAAGGTAATTTTGACATTAAACTGAAATTTGTTTTTCATATTTTAAATTACCATAACTTTTGAAAAACCTAACCGATTTAAAATTTTGTTTTTATTTTTTTTTTAGAGGCTCAAGTACTATAAAAATATGCAAAAAAAAATATAATGTTCCATTTGAAAAAAAAAAGTTGGATGCTGTATCTCGGGTTATTGGGGTTTAGAAAAATGGATCAATCACTGAAAATAAAGTTGACTAAAAATGATTAAATACGTGTTTTCTATTTTTTCGAAATTTCCCGCTGTTTAAAAAAAAAGTGGGTGGAGCATATAACTCTGGTCACCCTGTATACATTATGTAGTATATATATTTTACGGTAATGCTTGAAGAGTGAGTGAACCTAGGTTTACCGAGGTTTGCTTAGGATAATCCAAGATCTTTGGGTAAAGTCCGTTAAAGTTGGGTAAAATAAATTCTAATTCGGAGTTTACCTATATACACATCTAACGCTGACTGGCTATGTTAGATGTTGCACATTTTGTTACAGCGCCGCTCCGGCCACTAACAAAATGTCGGCCGAACAGAGCTATTTCATGCTGAATGTTTTCCAGGAACCAGTTTTTGGTGTGTGAGGACAAACTCTTCAGTACTGAAAATATATCGATAGAAAAAAAAAAAAAAGCTCACGCCAACTTGCAAATGAACAATCGCTTACAGTTTGGCCAAGGCTGTAAAAGATATAGGTGCAAAACAAACAGTGCTATGAAAAAAAGTGTTAATGCAAGGCTGCAGGGACAATTTATAATGTCACATTACTAACTTACTATTTCATGCTAATCTGTTAAAACATTTGGTTATGTAGATTTAGAGATGACGCACATTTCAAAGTTATGCCCTATATCAAAATATAGGAGATATATTAAAGAGGTAATTCTTATAAAAACATATGTCAACTAATTATCTACAAAACAATGTTATTTTTCAAAATAAAGACATTCTCATTTATTCCAGAAACAAAATACAAATATCAGAGACTTTTTCCGTGGTAGCCTGCTTCATTTTGTGGTCATCGACCGGTTTCGGGCGTTCGCCCATCTTCAGGATGCGTTTTTCAGACTGTGTGCAACACAGACTCGTACAGAGACTTAGTTTCACACTAACTGAGTGTGTTAAGTTTTGCGAATTTTTTATCATAATATATTCTCATTCATACGGTAAAGCTAGGAGAGATGACGCACATTTCAAAGTTATGCCCTATATCAAAATATAGGAGATATATTAAAGAGGTAATTCTTATAAAAACATATGTCAACTAATTTATCTACAAAACAATGTTATTTTTCAAAATAAAGACATTCTCTCAGTTAGTGTGAAACTAAGTCTCTGTACGAGTCTGTGTAGGCACATTGTCTGAAAAACGCATCCTGAAGATGAGCGAACGCCCGAAACCGGTCGATGACCACAAAATGAAGCAGGCTACCACGGAAAATGTCTCTGATGCTTTCCAGCTCTGCGGAACCAACCACCACAACAAACATGGAGCCAGTGAGGCTAAGTATTTTAACAATTTCTACAATTTAACCTCAAAAATATACAATATTAAAGCCAATATTTACTTCAACAAACAATGTCTTAGTCGCAAGGTTACACCTAAATACGCTACCATCAACATAAAAGCTAACACACCCGCAGCACGAAAAACAATTATCCAAGCACAGAAAATCTGGATTAAAAACGAAAAAAAAAAGTGTCAGTAGTGTGAAACTAAGTCTCACTGTCGAGTCTGTGTTGGCACTGCGACCCACACTGTCTGAAAAAATGAAGTCCGAAGATGGGCGAAACGCCCGAAACCGGTCGATGACCACAAATGGCAGGCACAACGGGAAAATGTCTTGATGCTTTCCAGCTCTGCGGAACCACCCACCAGAAACAAAATACAAATACAGTATATTTAGCCGTCTCTCCTACTATGGTAGGATAGATGACACACCATAGGTAAAAGACCTCTTCTCTGTGAAGGTAACATGGCTGATCGACATGAAACTTGGTAAACACTATGTCTACGAGTCCAAGTTTAACGACAGCTGGAAATCTTTCATTTCAATTGCAATTAATATAGTATATAAAAAAATTTACTAAGCGTTATGAAAATTCACGTTATGAAAACACACGCTGATGTGTATAAATGTTCCTAGAACACAGTAGAACACACAAAATAACTGAAGAATTTTGCAATATGTTCGCTTCTGATCTCTGTACTCCTGGACTAACTTCCATGACGCCACGTGGTGGTAATCAAGAGAAGTAAAGCCTGCGTCTTCTCTCCTAGCTTTACCCTAATATTATAAATATTTCTATTTAGTTAACTAAACAATGTGTTGTCGGCTTACTTGTAAATTCATTCATAAAAGTTAATCGTCCTTAGTTTTTTTTATTTCAGTAATTAATCTAACCCTATCCAGCCAGCATCAGATAAACACAAATGTATATTAGAATTTATTAATTCCATAATATTAATTTATTGTAAATTAATTTATCCGAATTAGAATTTATTTTAATTATTTTTCCGACTTTACCTAAAGATCTTGGATAATCTTAAGGAAACCCGGGGGGTAAATCTATGTTTTACTCATGGTTTTACTTCTAGCATTTCCGTGACATATATATCTTATTGGGTCAGATTTTCGTATCTGAGAGAAAACACTAATCTATCTTTATTTAATAAAATGTATTTGCGTATGTACTGTGGAGGAGGGGGTTAAATAGCCAAACACAAAAGCGAAAAAGTCCCGAATGTTCAAGAATAATATTGCGCTTAGTTACCAGCATCTGAGAGATCTGACATGAGGCCTATTTAAAAATATCTTGGAGCCAGAAATATCAATTTCTTTCTCTTTGTTTTTTCGCAATGTAGATTATCAGTTTTATTTGAAATAAATTTCTGAGGAAATAGATTAAAGGAGGTTCTGTAGAAGTTATGACAACATTCGGCTACCGTCTAGAGTGCGTTTTCAATATATCCCAAAGTAACAAGATTAGTAAATGTGTTGTGAGTATGAAAAACATGTTTAACTGGAATTTCAGATATAAAAAACGAAAAGTTGTGTGATTGTTTTATACCACATATCTCCAAAATTAATTGAACTTTATATTCGTTAATAACACCTGCACAAGATGGGGATAATTAACTCGGAATCTTTGTGTAGATTATATCGGGAGATGCAGGAGAGAAGGAAGCGGCCTCACATTCGCTGCTCGATTGCGTTACATGTGGGGAATGCAAAAAGAACTGGTTGGGAAAGCCTTCAACCTCATGAAGAGGGGAGGTTTCTCACAGTAGACCGTTAGACTCTCTACTGGCTGCATTGCTTGGAATTATGACCCATTCCATGTTCAATGTATTGTACATTCGTTTATAATTAATATTTGGAATAATTTGATGTTTCCTCAACACAGTGCCCTCTTTGTTTGGACTCCCGCTTACGTCAAAATTGGCCCTAATATTGCCAAAAAAAAAAGCATAATTTTAGAATAAAATCCCTAATAGATTAACATAGAACTTTGGTAGAATAAAGACATTTTATACCTATTATTTTACATAATAAAGCAGGTAACATTTTAGTTCCTCTTTCTGAGTGGGTAACAGCAGGTTTTTTTGAATAAAGACCATCCACTATGTTTTTAGAGAAAATGTATTAAGATTTCTTTTGCTCATAAACTGGTTCAAAACACATAATTAAACAAATAAACAAACTGGGGAAAAATTAATTAACTGCACAGTAATAAAAATTAATAACCTCCTAAGTGGTGGAAAAGGTTATCACGGTTTACATAAACAGCAACACCATCTAGCGGCAAACATATGTATGTATCAACAAGGTCCCCCTATAAGCATTATTATTGTGCCTACTATTTAATTTTGTTTAAACAATATTTCTCATGAAATGCTTTTCCCTTTCTGCAATAAAAATATATTTTATCCAATTTTGTTTGTTTCACTATTATTGGAGCGGCCTTAAAGAGAACAAATAAGGCAAAGTTAGAAATTTGAATAATTGAACATACAACCATACCAGATAACCATTATATTCTCACTCGCTATTAGTACCAAACAACTATCATGTTTTCTCTCGCTATTTATGTGTGTTGATTCTGTTTCTCGTTCGTCCGTACTTTGAACCTGCGATGTGTTTACCTTCATTTTCAGTTAACAGTCATTTTCAAACACTCCAGTTGCTCTGTTACTCTGTTGTTACGCACTTTAGTTATTTGAGTTTGTTATCAATTTAGTGGCTATTTATTTTATTTTATTAACGATGCAATAACTGTAGACGGTGGATTAATCTACCCATTGGCCGTACCAATTATTATATAGAGTAAAAAAAAAATTCATTTTTCATAAGATTTTTGTACAATAAATTTTCCTCCATTATAGTAAACAAATAAATTATACTATGTCATGTAATAGACTATATTGTGACGTAATTAAATTAAATTAATTATAACATGGTTAAACTTGTTGTGGATGGGTTCATATAACTGGAAAACAACATTTTTTTCTGTGATAGCATGCTTCATTTTGTGGTCGTTCACCCAATCATCAACAAGCAAGTGAACAAAGCAAAATCAGTTTACACAGAATATAGCGCCCAATATTGCGAACGCCAAAAACCGGTCGATGAACACAAAAGGAAGCAGGCTATCACGGAAAATAACTTTGCTAGTTAAAATTATATATCAATAAATAGTGTAGTCAAATTTTATGTTCTTAAATTAATAATATATATTATTTTAGATTTTAACTTGAAAGGTTTTTTTTATATTTATAAATCTTTGTCATATTTCTTATTAAATGTAATATAAAGAAACAAAAAAAAAATGGAACATAATTAAAAAGTTATATAAAAACTTGTTAGTATCTTTGATAGGCTTTATTAACTTTATGATAAACTTGAAGGCAATGTTCTTCGTCAACTTTATTTTATATATATTATTTAATAATACTTACTTTTGTTTTTAAAAATTTAATTGGGAAAACGTGATCTTTTTTCTAAAATTCCTCGAATCCGAATGAAGAAATTGAAGAGCTACTTTTTAATGCATATTGTATTTCATAAATTTCTATGTTGATGAAATATAAATTCCTGGTACCATTCTGTTGTTTAATATTTACCTTTTAGTTGCTTGTTCCAATTGCTTCAAACAAAAAAAACGTTAAAGATATATATTGTTGCGCCTTGGTATTTATAATTAGAGTTGTGAAATTAAGAATCTGATGTAAAACAATCCTACGATTTTTTCGTACTCAAAATTTCCATAGTTTAAATTGATAAATTTCCTCAAGAAGATGGAACATTATTTTTGCTTATTCCTTTTAAAGTTTAGTTCGCTTTAATACCACCAGGTAATGAGACAGCTGATCATCAGGCGAGGAACGGGGCAAATGCTCTGTTCTGTGGGCCAGAGCCTGTCCTGGGAATAACCAGTATGCTATTGGAGATTGACTCCGAAGCAAGCATGAGGCGCTGTAGGGTGTGAGCCCAGGGGAAATGCCCTGTAAAAGGATGATGCCAAAACTGTGTAAAGGGAAGACTAAAGCGACCCTTGGCTTGATTAGGAACCAGATCTCTCTAGTCACGGGTCTATTTACAGGTCATGGTAAGTTCAGGAAGCATCTGTACCTTGGTGGGGCTAATAAGCTCGAAAACCTTGTGCAGACTATGCCAGGAGGAGGAAATGGCCTACCACCTGCTTTTCGATTGCTTAGCAATAATCAAATTGCGACATTGAAACCTTTGGAACATTGCGACCTAGGGAGATAGTAACGCAAAAAGATCTAGTGATGAAAGCCCTTAAATGCTTAGAAGGGGTGGGTTCACCTACTAGAAAATCGGGGATGGCATAATAAGCCTATGATGGCTGTGGTGCCGGGGAATAGCCCATCCAAATCTGAAAATCTAAATCTAAATGTTGATACCACCAGAGTGTAAATATACCGTCCGGCACTCTAGTAGAGGGGGAAATCTTACCATTTCAGCGCCCCAGCATTCCCCTTAAATTAGGGTTACCATAGACCTATTATAAAAAAAAGAGGACATTTCCTATCGTTAAATTAGGGCATTTTACACATACTTTTACGCATGTTTTTAAATATGAAACATACTTTTAATACTAAATACACTTTATTAGCAACTGATATATATATATTTTTTCCGCTAGGGCAAATCAAACATTCTGCCTCGTTTTCTTCTCTTCCTTTTTTAAACGACATAACCATTTCATTAAATACAGACTTTCTTTTCGGCATTTTAAATTTAAATCTGTATCAGAAAACACTTTAATAAAAACTTAATTTGATGTAAAAGACAAAACCACTTTTTAAAACGTAACATCAAGTTCTAAGCCCTCAGAAGCAAATGACTAAAAAGCATTAATTAGCGGAAGTAGAGCATTCGCTTCATGCAGCGGATGTAACAGCAAGAGAAGCTCAGCAACCAAAGAGAGCAAGAGAAGCTCAACCACTCTCTCGGACTGGAGTGGAAGAGTGGGAGAAGCTGTATAAATATAACGACGGACAGTCCATGAAACACAGTTGAAATCAGTTCAGTACATCCAGTCGCTACGTGTCATTTTCATACCAGTCTACCTTAAACATTCATCCATTGTAAAGTCCAGGCAGTATGTGTCTATTTATTAATACGAGTATATCAGTTAACCAAGTCTTCTTCCTAACTCATCAAACAAAAACCAATACTCTCCATCCAACACATCCATTATACCGATAACTTCCTGTTAGTTTTGCCAACTAAAAAAAATAAATTTAATAAGACAAAGATCGATTAATCGATATTAGCGTCAATGCAGCTGTGGCTACAGCAGCGATAATGCATTTGCATGATTTGGTACAGCGTGACAGACTTCCATGTTTCAAATCCTGCATTTTTTTTCCCCTTGGAGGCAAAAAAGAGGACATTTTGTATTTTTTTTATAAAATTCTCATGGACACTTTTTGTCCTGGAAAAGAGGACATGTCCCTCGAAGAGTACGGTAGCCTTACCTTAAATCATTTCTCGGAAAGATGTATTTGAATATAAGTTAGCATGTTCGTATATTTATCAAGTTTGGAAATTGTTTTCGACAAGTTGTTATTGTGAAAAATCATGAGATATTACAAATCCCATTTTAAAGTCGCACTTTCAATTAAACAATTTTCATGAAAACTACCTTTTTATACCAAGATATACAATTCTCATCTGCATTATTCAGTTTAGTATAGCCATAGTTTATTTTGAGGTACCCCGAGAATTTCTCTGTAATCAATTTTACTGGAAAAGTGTTTTAGATAAATATGATAGGTTTGTGTATGTTAGAAACAAATTTTTAAAAAAAATTGTTAGAGAAATCGTTTCGAGAAAATTACAAAAAATTAAAAAATTTTTCTAGATGCAGTTCTGGTTGACAGCTTTTGACCGACACTTCGTAGCTCAAAATATCAACTTTGAGTTTTCTTGCGCTTGAGATATTCCTTGAGATATTTTGTTCACACATATACAAGCACTCATACTTTTTTCTGCAGTCACTGTAGGACACTTCCAGTGACTTACTTACATTAAAGATATAAGTAACGTAAATGAATTTTATATGTTACGCTCAAAGACCGAAAATGCTCATTGAGCGAAAAAACAGCTCACAACGTGTTGTGGTCACTGTAAAACATCCACATCGCGAAATTCGTGTTATGCTCTTATAAAAACGCTCACGACGCGTTGTGGCAATCACAGAAAGACCACATAGCGAAATTCGTGTCGTGGCTATCATGCTATACGACCACAACGCATTGTGGCAATGAAGAA
>JAAEAF010007826.1:0-24393 GCA_011037195.1 Triatoma infestans
GATTAGGGAGGAGATTAGCACTGAGATAACTGTTTGTCTAGGATGTGGGGGGGGTTGAGTCTTGGCGGTACGGTCCTTAGATTTTCTTATTCCAGGAGCCTTTATAACTCACAAGAGCCTTTTATGGTTTACGACATATCGCTTGGCGGCCCCCATTACATAGTGTGATAATCAAAATTTGTTTTATATAGATCATTTTTTTGGGCACTTATAATTGGGCTATATTTCTATATCAATATATATATTTAAACGGAGCATTTTTAAAACTACTTAGAATGTCTTGGAACAGTGCAAAATTCATCCGTAAGCTGATATTAATACTGTAAACTAAAGCTAATTTGTATCGATTATTGAAATTAGAGGTAACATATGAAGCAATTAATTAAATTTAAATCTTATTGGATAATAATTTAAATATATTAATACGGAATATTAATGTAGGCCATTAAATTGTATCTTATAGGGGGTTATTAACAATATATTCTAATTCTATTGTTAATTATATATAGCCTATGATATGTTTCCTTTAAAATTAATTTATTACATTTAATCCAATGTTACATTTAATGTATTTTAATAAAATACTTCGACTAAATTTAAATCGCCAATATTAAAATAAAAAAATTTGCCAACAGAATATTATTTTTTTATATAATCCAAATTACTAAGCAATACTTTTTTCTTAATATACTTACCGAATTGCACAAAATCGAAAAACTTCAATATATATATTTTTTTTTATTATTTTGTTTCGAGGATTTATGTAATCTGTATAGTATAGATATAGTACTGAAAATTTTATATACAGTAGAAATACTCTCAGTATAGGCTAGCAGACGTACAATGAAAAATTATATTCAGTTCATTGAATGATAAACAAAGATCAAATTACAAAAAAAAAACTAAATTTAATAAAACAGAAAAACATTTGTGAATAAATAATAACTCTTATATGATATTGAATATCATATAATATTCATCTAATGAAAATTTTCTAAATTTCAGGATAAATTTTCTAAATTTCAGAATTTTTTTGTTGTTCAAAATAATGATAAAGAGACTTGGGTTTGGATTTTTATCCATCGTCCGAGTAAGGCTAATCAAGTTCGTGTAGAGAGTTGAATTCACTTTAATATTTCTATTATGTACTACACTTGTTGATTGTAACTAATGTTATCCAGTATTACGGATCCATCCATATATTCAACAATTATAAAGAGTTTAAAGTTCAACTATGCTAGTGGGGTTTAATGAAATTTTGGGCCAGTTTTCTATTCAACTTTCTGTTTGGCAATGCTTTCAGATAGAACTTTAGTAAAAAGAACATGTAACGAAATACGTATTCGTCTGTTATATTCCAAAGTAACTGATCCTTGTGTGTAGTTTGCAATTGGCTTTATATCTGGTGAATTTATTTGAAAATTTTGATGCTTCATTTGCCTATGGTCTAATCTGATTCTGAGAAGAATCTTATGTAAACAAAATATTTACAGGACTGACGGGTATTATGTGCAAAATATTTAAGGACTGTGTAATGTTATGGTGTGATGATGTATATGTGGTAGCTGGTTGTATAGCACGAGCGGATTTGTATGAAGGGCTTGTAAGTATGTAGTTTAAAAGAGAATGAAGTGTTAGCAATAATAAAGAAGTCACACTGTTTTTCAAAAGATATATTCTCTAAGAGAAATTAAGTTAACAACAATATGCTTATAAATTAATTGGAATAAACTCTTAAAACTTGATACTGGCACTGATGTTTTCAACTTGGTAGCTAGAACGAGTCTAAGTGCTAATATTTCTAATTTAGCAGCGTCGTCCCAGCCAGAAAGACTAGCACAATGGCTAATTTGGTCTAGGAAAGCGGACACTTTGGCTGAATTTTCGCCATCGAAAGTAGGTAAACTATTAATTAATTGCAAATTTCTTAAAGAACTAGCTGGTTGATTACTGGGGGTGGGAGGAGGATTGGCTAATTGTTGCTGAGCAAGTAAATATTCTACAGCAGCGTCGATTTTCATGTTTTGTCCGTTAATTTTATACATTTTGTAAATACAAAATTCACGAGGGATGGTTGCAAATACAAAAATTTAAAAATGAAATTCACTAGAAAATTCAATATGGGAAATATTAAGATATTTCCGCTGAGAAAATAATTAAAAACAATCAAATTATCTGATGGATAATTTGTTTAATTATGAAACTGAAAGTTGTACGTACTTTTAATTCGTGGATTCTGGTTGAAAATATCCCAAACAGCTGGCACCAATGTAATGTATTGCTGTGATGATGTATATGTGGTAGCTGGTTGTGTAGCAGAGCGGATTTGTATGAAGGGCTTGTAAGTATGTAGCTTAAAAGAGAATGAAGTGTTAGCAATAATAAAGAAGTCACACTGTTTTTCAAAAGATATATTCTCTAAGAGAAATTAAGTTAACAACAACAACATGCTTATAATTTAATTGGAATAAACTCTTAAAACTTGATACTGACACTGATGTTCTCACTTTGGTAGCTAGAACGAGTCTGTCTTGAAAATTAATCTTCTCTTTGTCCGTTCAGTGCCTCCCTTGTGAGGAGAAGGGGTTAGAACAAAGGCATAAAGGTTCTTGGACATTCCGAGTAACTGTACTGTATTACCTGGCTGGTCCTTTTTGCAACATATTTTGATAATTTAGACTTATTTAAAATTTAATATTATTTCAAGTTTCTTGCATCCATCACAACTGACAAGTGTATTGTACTAATTACAGCGTCTAAATAATATTCACTATGTTTGTTTAAACTTTTCAGGAATTTTCTAGTTAAAAGTGTAAACATTCACTCAAAGAATTATTGCTAAAGTTTCTATGGGTTGAGAGACCCAATTACGTTTTATACAAGAATCATTAGTATCAAAAAAAAAAAGAAAAAACATATTGAAGCAAATTCCTGGGTATTTCTTATTTTCCCATCTCTAATAGATAAACCAATCAGGGTAAAGTTAATTTTAATATTAAGTAGCCTACTACCACATAATTTTCCCGTTTTTAACCTGATTGTATAATTACTGGTGGTTTTTGCAAGCTGCAGACGCGTCTTATATAAGTAAAGGGAGGTCTTTTCTAGAATATCAGCGTAATTGACTTGTACACTATATAAAAGAACACTTCTTGTGACCAATTTCTTATTTAATTTTATTGTTGATTCCCATAAGGATTGTCTAGATCTCAAAACTCAGAGCTAATATACTTCCGGTTGCCATGTGTGCCTTAGAGCCCACATCGTAAGAAGTTCAATATTTATATAAAGTAAATTTGTCTTACCCAATAGACTACAGCTGTATAGAACGAAATATATAAATCATTATTGCACAATAAGATATTAGTTTGTAATAAACTTAAGTATATAAAGAAAATAATTAAATATAAAAAATTCGACACTAAACTAATTTAAATGAAATGTTCATTCACTTTCGACAAACCTTTGTCACTTGTATGCATTCGTGCATAGCAGGTATGTATGCTATTGCACATACTGGCCAGCAATACAATTGAACAGAACAATCATTAAAAATGAAAATATTACAATGACGAATGGGCAAGTTTTTATAACATTTAATAAAAGTGAAACATTTATCCAAAAATACAAAGTAGCTATTTTACCTACATCAAGCGCTATGCGTCAAGAAAAATGATGATATTACTAGGAAATCGTTTGTAAAGTATAGCTGTGGAAATAGGAGATTTAGGACCAAAATACAGGAAGCAATAAAGGTAAATTTCGTCATTCCTTTTCCTGGACTCTATTCATTTTTTTCTAGTTATTGCTTTCTTTATCTCAACATTACGAATCCCCTCGCGTCTTCACAACTTCCACATCATACCTCATATTTAATTTATTAATTTCTTTTGTTTTATTTCTTTAATTAGGTTATACTTTTCTTGTATATAATTAATTCGTTCAATTATATTCTGCATCCAGAACCAATATTTAAAAAAAAATAATAATTCATTCGACAGAATCTTTAAGAAAATGTTAATTTTAATTTTTATTATTTACCTCCAAATTAATTTTTGTTACATTAAATCCACTGTTACATTTAATATATTTAAAAAAAAAGAATTACTAATAATTAGTTATTTTTTTCTAAGGCCAAACATTGAATTTGGTATTATTAGTTATGATTAGTTTTTCTTTAATAATAAAACTATAAAGGCATAGTAAAACTATAATATAACGCGGTAAGCTGTAATAAAACGACATATTCAAGGAAATGACCATTGAGCAAGAATTTCCTCGTAAAAAAAAAATTCAAATAAAAATGATACTTACGTACGTAATACGCGAACGTTAATATAGCAAGTTTACAGAAACCCACAGGTATCTTAATGGAGAAAATTGCGGCAAAGCTAGGGAAAGAAAACTTTCAATGAAGTCGCAATTCTGATAAACCAATTTTGTTTTCAATCTCAGCATATCGGCGTCTTCATATAATTCTTATTATTATTATGTGGTCCTAGGAATCGTATAATGTATTGAAAGAGACACTTCACAAGAATGCCTAACATAAAACCACATAGTACTCACCCAAAATGATTTTTTTCAGAAAAGTGTTTGAAATAAAACTGACGGATTTGTAAGTAAACAGTGTAAATACAAATTTTAAAGAAAAACGTTGCAGACATTTTTAAGAAAACTGAAAAAATAAACTGAAGATAAGCCAATCAGTAAATTTGTATTTCAGGTTGACCGATTTTGATCAGAACATCATTGTCGGGCCTCTGGCAGCATCTAAATCAAATATTACGTTTGAATTTTTTTTTTTTTTTTTGGCGTATCGACAACCAAGGTCATTAGCGCCCTTCGAACTGTTTCTTCTCGAGCCAATTTTGCCCTAACTGGGATGGCACATGCCCCGCTGTTTCCTGTAAGGCATCCAACGCGTTATCTTGGCCGGCAAGATATGTTGGAGCCCCAGGATATCGGACATGGTTCCACACATCTCCTCTTCAGATCATCGATCCAGTCGACGAGGGGGAGTGTGGATACCTGAGTAGTGCCATCCTTTACAAGCCGTATAAAATAAATAAATCTTTTATCTGCCAAAACAAATTCCATGTCATTAATCTATCAAGTAAATATATTTATGAAACATGATGTTATGTATATTATATAATATCTATATCACATATATAATCCATAAATTAAAAATTTAATAAGGTAAATAAATTTGGTACTTAATGGACTCAACTCATCATTTTGCAAGTAGCTATTCCATCCTAGAGGAAGTACTTTTATAAAAATTCCTTCTCCACAAATTTCCTAAATCTAATAGGGTTAATACTTTTATATTATTCCTACACCCTTTGAGATAACCTAAATCTAATGATATTTACACTATTTACACTTCATTCAAACCATCATTCACTCGATAAAAACGTTCCTGCTGATAAATACAAGCTCGCTAATAAATACAAGCTCGCTAAGCACCTTCTCAAAGATTCTTATGGCGATCTGGTACCCAGACTAGAAGTACATCCTTCAAGGATAAAAGCACTCTAGTCTTCTAGAGTAGATACAAACTTTTTTTAAGTTAGTGTCACGTACCTGCTCAGCCAAAATGTAGCAATGAATAGCATAAACCTCAGCCGTGGAAAATTTAAAGAAATATTACCAAGTGATCTCAAAATAGGCTGCAGCTCCAGACCTACTATCTATACTGAAACCGTCCGTACAACACTGGAGATAATCATCTGATTTCACACTAGACTGGCCCACACTTAAGCAATTTTCCCTGTTAATGGAAGAATGATCGAAAACAAAAGTCTTCAACATTCCATCAGAAGGAAAAACCAGTAAACAGTAGGGACCTTTAAAAAAGCATCTCGCGATAAATGGCAGAATGTCCATTTCTCCTTCCCTGTCAAAAGCCTACTTGTTTAATTCTACAACAGGCATTTATTGCCAGATTTTTCATCTCCATAAAAAGCGGTGGGATATCCAATTAAGTCCCCCAAGTAGCAGGTGTTGCTTACCTCATATGGTTTTGAAGGTTATTATTTACTATTTTGGCACATGGCTAGTGTTTATTCTTGTTTGATTTAAAGAAAGAAATGTATTTGGTAAATATTGCCCTTATAATAGTATTTTGAATGTCTATGTTTTCGGCTTAGGATTTCGGCCACTGTCATCTATAGTTCCAAAGTAGTCTTCAGTTGCCAAAGTCAAGAAATTTTGGTCGAAAAATGTTAAAAGCCCTTATAATGTTTTTTCTGTTTATTCCTTTATTATAGTTCTATAAGTAGAAAAATTAGATTGACACTATATGGCTTTCAAGGTTGACCCGAAAAAATGGTTGTTTACGCGTAACCTACCGATAAATTATCGCCCATTGTAGGGATGTGCATTTTGCAATTCTATAAAGGTACCCGTAACATTTTTTTATATTCTCTTCTTTTAATTTAGTTGGATTCCTTAGTATTCACGCGCCTACAATGTTTGCTGATGCTAACTGATGAGACATGTAAGTCATGCAGGTTTAGTATAACGTTTTAACATTGCCATAGAGATGGGATTATTAGACACATCGCAGATATCTCATTTTTTGTAGCTTGGATCCTGCTTATTTAAGTTTTCGTAATAAACTTATTATTTATGACATAGAAAAGTCGGTCAAGTGCCGCTGCTCTCTCTTTGTTATTTTTGCCTCGATCTTTCCATCTGAACTCATCTTAGATTCTGGGTATTTATAGGAACTCAACTTTTCTACAATTTCATTCTTTGTATTTAACTTCTCCTAAGAATGGTTTACTGGATTTTTCGATATATTTGCTATTCTTAAAATTTATTTTCATATTTCTTCTATCTAGTTCATACTTCAAAGTTATGACTAATTTTTTCATACTTGATAACTTGATAACAGAACGATATCGTTTGCGTAGGCCATAGCTTGCAGATTCCAGTTTCCGATTATATATTATAATTTAAACTTATATATTCTAAAAACCACTTTTTTAGAAACTGGGCGTCTCAAGAGTTATATTTTCAGGGAAACTCCATAAAAAACATTTGACATGATTGCAATATTTCCTAGTACAGAAATAAGAGATTGTAAAAAAATATTTCATTTCTTAAGAAGCGCCACAATAGGTGTCAAATAAAAGGCATTCCAAATAAATCTAAGTGGATATTCTTAGCCCGCAAGGAGTATCTGTTGCATGCAATTACTTGCGGAGTAGCGACCCCACGGGTTAGCACAGCTCAGTACTCCGTGCAGTTCATTAGAACAGTACACAATACACTTAAACTACATACATTCTACACTTTACAGACAAGGACAAACACAGTACACAAACTAGAGCCTCCGTCCCTAGTTAATTGGCGAAACCCAAAGGAGAAGGAAAGGATTAGCTCAGTGTTAGGGCGCTGGACCAGCAACGCGGAGGTCCCGGTTTCGAATCCAGTATGCTGCCCATAGATTTTGTCTTCCTAGGAGCCTCTACAACTCACTGTCCAGTGATGGGCAGTGTTGCCAGTAGCTAGAGAACACTGCTCGAAGGCCAGGAGTGCTCCGGGGGGCACAGTAGTTCTTTCAGGTCGCAGTGCAATAATCCCCTATAACAATCTAATCTAACAAACAAAAATTTTCACTTCTCCTAAACAAAGATAAAAAACATCAATATTTAATATATCTGACAAATTTTTTTAAGTGCTAAAAAACAAAAAAACAGGATCTTATTATTTCTAGCACAATTTGAACTTTTGCAGGACTTCTAAACGATCTAACTTAAAAACCCTTCCGGTCAAAGATTCATTCGCTACTTCAGAAATCTTTCTATTTGTTAATAATCTGACAAAATGGGCAGGCGTCAAAATTCTATTTATAAACTAAACTTCTGTCTGAAATCTGTCATATATTTTCTAGTGATGAATGGCATGTTTAGTCATGAAAATGCTTTAATCCAATTTTACACGTTATCTAATCCTATGCGATGAAAGTCTTAACCATAGTCTTACGGAAATATAAAGTCGTTGATACGAATCCAAAATGAAATTGAAGCAAGATAATTATTTATTTGATTTATTTGCAAACACATCCAAGCAAAATTTTTATTATTTGAAATTCCATAAAAGTAATTACTTTTTCATAAACTTAAATACATAACAAAACATTTTTAAACAAAAAAATCGTGAAGTAACCAGATATTTTTTACTGTAATTACGATTGTTTGGATTATGGATTTAGCTGTTAATTTTTTAATGAATAAGGAGTATGTACAATATACAATATCAAATGCTTAATTAAAGCATCATATCAATTTGCATTAATTATAATATTTTATTTTAATATCTAATTATAATAAAATTAACTTTACATTATTAATTTCCCCCTTATTGAATGAATAATTTCATTTTATAATTGAGACATAGGTTGCGGACCACCTTCTTTTTTTTTTTCATTATTTGTGTGAAAACTTTATAATGACTGAAATGAAAGCAAAATTTAATACGATTATGCATGTAACTTATTTATATAAAGTGAAATGTCTCCCGGGTATGGATGGTAAACAATGAAGGAATATTCGTTAGGTTGACTGTATATAACGTTTGCTGGTACCAGAAAGTACAGACCAAGGTGGGATGGCAGGAAACAAGTTTACGTAGGGTAGTACGACAGATTAATGTGTACCTGACTCAGGAAATAGAGCGATATATGTTATATATGTGTGTGTGTGTGTGTGTGTATGTTAGGTATTACGCACAGACAGGGCTATTTCGGTAGGCGAAGAAGTGTGGAGGTTTTGGCCAGTGACCTCACTCTATCCACTGTTGTGTCGACCGCCATTGTTTCCTACTAAATCTACCAACTCTCATTGTCCCACTCTTCACCATCGTTTCTCTTTCACCTTCTCATTTGCGGGCAATCTAATACGCCTTGTTTATAACTCTCATTCTCTCTCTCGCTCTTTTCTTCATCTTCTTCTTCTAAGACTGATACAGACCTTAACGGTTCAATAAATAGGTAGGTAGAATAACCTGTATTGAAACAGCACTCATTTGTATCCAAGCCAGTGGGGTGGAGAACCTTCTGGTTGTGTTGTATTAACCCTGGAACTTCCTGAAGTTCCCTACATAGATATAGAGAGAAAATGTTACACTACCCATTGCAAAACGCTGTCCAGTTATTAATTCTGATATAATCTATTCATAGGAACAGAATAAACAGAGAAAGAGAGAAGACACATCAAGTTTCTATTGTTTAAAATAGCAGCAGTCGTGGTTTACAGCAGTGCAAAATAATTGCTAGCTTTAAAATAAGTGGAAAAGCTTGTGGGTAAAACAAGAGAGGAAATCTGGGTAAAGAGTTGGTTTTGAACTACCCACTAATGGACTAGCTTCATTTGCTGTGGATTTCATACTAATCTAACGCCATCATTGTTTTAAGCATATTAAATGGAATTACTCGTATTACCTTTTATATTGATATAAATTACATTTAACTTGTTTAATATTGATTTTTTGTTTATTTTTTTTATTTTTTTATACATAATAATCATCATTACATATTTCTTGTATAATTATTGTTTATAACATATAAGTTATTAAGTGCTTACGATTGTGGATACAGATGTCACATCTTCCAAAATCGGATGGTAGATACATATATATACATACTAGTAACTAGTACCTATAAACTCTACTCTATACTCTATAAATATATACTATGTTTTACTAGTTTATGATTCATTTAGTTGAATAACTAACAAATCTGGACTGATGCCTCCTTTGCCATCAGCCTGCGAGGTATTAAATAAAAAAAGGAATAAATAAAGTATAATACTAATAAAATAATAATAAAAAGAAATAATAATCATAATAATAACAATAAGTTATTAAAAAAAAGAATGGCCAGTACGAAAATACTTCTATCAGTATCACAGATCGGAATTCAATCAGTAACATAAAATCAATGGGAATACAATCAGTAAACCAGAAAATTATTTTAACTCAAGCCAGAAAAATTTATTATAAAAATTGTACTCCATTTATATTATAGTCTAATATTTTAGAGCATAAATACGTTTTTTTTAGGCACATCAACATCTATGGTCATTGGCGCCCGAAGTCTTCTCTGTGCACTGCCGGCCTCTGGACAGTGTTCTATCTTATAGACAAACTGCCTATTACCGGTTAATGAGCTGTCGGGGCTCTTGAAAAGGATAATATCTAAGCAGTTAGCTCGAACCCGCTATCTTCCGACTCTTGCGTGGTCGTCTACGCGCTACCAATGAACTAAACCCTTCCAGTACAGCATTGTTATCTGCATTTTAATATTTTGATTGCCAGTCCTAACTTTCCAGTCCTAGAATACTACCTCCATTTGAATTTTCATGTAGGTAATCAAAAACTGAACAAATTCTTGGAGGTGTATATAGCCCACTTTATGATTATAGCCACATCAACTTTGATAAGAGTGCCACTTATTGGGAGTATTATTTAATAACGCGATTTAACTTCCAAGAATTCAATGGGATTTCTTGAGTCTTAAAAACTGGATATTGTAGAACGTACATACATGCCAACTGTAATGACATATCAGGGTCATAGCTATGTCAAAGTGGTTCCAGCCAGCCGCCATCTTCACAAAGGATGGCAGGAAGAAAGGATAATTTATAACTAGTGGCCCAGCCGGCCGCTGTCTTCAAGACAAGGGCCGCGGCCAAACAAAAACCCTTTTCAATACAAGGGTCAATACATTACATCAAAGACAAGCACCGATAAAGCTGGCCACTGACCTAAATGACATTGGTCGCCGACCTGGCCAAGGTCGCACACTACGAGAGATGTCTTAGTGTGAGTTGTGAGTAATACTAATATAAACTTCGCTCCACTGGAGGAGGGGATCATTATATCAGTAGCTACAGTATCATCAGTATCCCCAGTATTATCATTATTCACTATAGCTTCAGTCTATCAGTATATATCATTATAGTACGAGAGCGCGAGGTTAAACTTATAATTATTTTCATAGTTGTGCATATTAGTTTATTTATTTTAATCATTTTAAATTATTTGTTGTTTATCTCCTATTTATTTCTAATTATTTCTTGTTAATAGTTACCATTTCTCACATTTAAATTATTGTAAAAATATAGTCTATTTTTATAAATTCAGTGTTAGTAATTCAAGCAATAATTCTTTGAAATCTCTAAACTAACTTCCGCCTAATAAATCCGTCTTCAAGACATCTAACGTCATACCTCAGGAATCACGACAATTGATTCCACTACACAAGCTTCCTACATGAAGTTGTTCCTTCATATTTTACTTTATTCATAAAAATGGCAATAATTATTTATCATTTTTCAATATTGTAGTGTTACTAAATTTCTATTCATTTTTGTTTTAAAGCGCATGGACTACAATGGTCATTCGAACCCGATCACCCCAGTATGCCAAAGAAAAATCTACTGAGCTAGGGTGGTCGGTAGATATCATAATCGTGAAGATGCGTCGGTCGATGGGAAGAGATTGAAAGTTTACAAATTGATAATGCCCTAATCACCTCGGCAATACCAAATTACTGATTCTTGGTGTTTTCATTGGGACATCTTTGAAAACAGAAGATAATTGCCTTTGTTGTTATAGGTAGCTGTTAGTGATAATCCTTCTAGTTCAAGTCTAAGATTGATTAATGTCAGAAGATTAATGAATTGTTCGGCAGTGTGAGCACAGCTTGCATGGGAAGGAATTTTAACCAAATTCGATTTGAGACCACGGCTATTTGTAAAAGATCAATACATACAAAAAATAATGACACATACAGTATTGTTGTACTCATTATGCAATCGTTGAATAAAAGATGATTAATTAATAGCTTATAAGAAGATGAAATTGCGTGTGTGAATTCTTCGAAGATGATAAGAAAGCAGTGGGACAATATAGATCTAAATTTATCCCATTTTGCAACTCATATTAATAACACAGCTAGCACAAATCACCAACTAATACAGACATATACAGCATTCGTAATATTACTGAAAAGGTTATGTTAAAACTTGCAAGCGTGAGAGTGAATGAAGGTAGATTTGCATATCTCATGTGCAATAAAAACTCTCTTCTTGCTAGAAATTATGACTGAATTATGCTAATTTTTGTGGAGACTCCCTTTATTCTTCAACCCTTATAACCACCATGCACTTACTCCTTTAATCTCTTTCAATTTTAGCCTAAAAGTACTACCTTTTCAAGTGTTTCTCTCATTTTATTTCTAAATGCAAGTTCTAATTATTAATGTTGTTGCTTATATATAAAACTACATCAATACTGAAATTGTAACAAACAAAAAAATAAATAAAATTCCTGAACATCTGGGATAATCTTTTAATAAGCTATTTTTACCTGAAAATCCACGAAAAGGCTAAAAGACTTTTACATGCATAATATTACGTTATACTAAAATATGTATTAATCATTATAATATTTATTTTATAAGATGATTGTATTTATTAAATTTATATCATACAATAAGATATCAGGATAAATCAATGTACGAGTAATCTTGTTTAAAAATAGCTATAATTTTATCTGATATAATTATTAATATATAAGCAAATAGAATTCTGTATGAATGGTTTTTATAGCAGATCCGATAGGTACAGGATTCAAGTCAGGATTTCCTGAGTTTTGATTGTGTTATTGCAGACCACACATACCAAGCCCCCCTCACAATGCAAATGCCAAGCTCCTGCACTATACATAGAGTTGTCCTTTTTATTTTAGTTTATTGTTACGAGTTCGTTGTAGGTCAGACTAGGAAATAAATAAGTAACACAATATCTACTAGACTCGCCTTTATTTTAACACTAATTTAAAACGCTTATTATAGTTCACTAAACTATTCACTTAACTAAACTAGCTCTATTAAAATATTCACTAGACTATTCACTTAACTAAACTAATTCTATTAAAATATTCACTAAACTATCCTAAACTGTCACAATAGTATCCACACTGTCACACTTGAATTATCACTGATGTAAACACGCTCGCAGATAGCCCTGCGTCCAAAGAACTGCTGTTGGACTGCACGCCGGCTCATTTATATACGCCGGGGTGGGCAGGCCTAGACCCTTCCACACGCATCTAGCCCGCCCTCGACCAGTCGAGACACGTCCCCACTCCAACTCTACCGGGCGCCTGGCCGGTACTGGCCTAGACCCTTCCACAAGCGTCTAGCCCGCCCTCGGCTAGTCGAGACACTTCCACGCACCTACTTGCCCCACTCCAACTCTACCGGGCGCCTGGCCCCAGCACTACCTCTCGCCTGTTTGCAACACTACCTCCTCCTTAAGACTGTTCCGTCCCGGAACTGGTATCCATAAGTGTGGTGACGGTAGGAGCAGCCTGCCCCACTGGTACGCCATCGGCAGTTTCCTTCGTCTCTCTCCTCGAGCTCACTCTTCAGTTCAGAACAGTCAGTTCGGCTAGTCTTCACAACCTCTTGTCACACTTCGAGTTCAAAGTCACTTTTCTGTAAAACACTTCACGTTTTTCCAAGTCTGACCCCCGCACCTGACACCAATTGTTACGAGTTCGTTGTAAAGGTCGACTAGGAAATAAATAAGTAACACAATATCTACTAGACTCGCCTTATTTTAACACTAATTAAAACGCTATTAATAGTTCACTAAACTATTCACTTAACTACTAGCTCTATTAAAATATTCACTAGACTATTCACTTAACTAAATAATTCTATTAAAATATTCACTAAAACTATCTAAACGTCACAATAGTATCCACACTGTCACACTGAATTATCACTGATGTAAACACGCTCGCATAGCCCTGCGTCCAAAGAACTGCGTTGGACTGCACGCCGGTCATTTATATACGCCGGGGTGGGGCAGGCATAGACCCTTCCACACGCATCTAGCCCGCCCTCGACCAGTCGAGACACGTCCCAATCCAAACTCTACGGGCGCCTGGCGGTACTGGCCTAGACCCTTCCACAAGCATCTAGCCCGCCCTCGGCTAGTCGAGACACTTCCACGCACCTACTTGCCCCACTCCAACTCTACCGGGCGCCTGGCCCCAGCACTACCTCTCGCCTGTTTGCAACACTACCTCCTCCTTAAGACTGTTCCGTCCCGGAACTGGTATCCATAAGTGTGGTGACGGTAGGAGCAGCCTGCCCCACTGGTACGCCATCAGCAGTTTCCTTCGTCTCTCTCCTCGAGCTCACTCTTCAGTTCAGGAACAGTCAGTTCGGCTAGTTTCTTCACAACCATCTTGTCACACTTCGAGTTCAAAGTCACTTTTCTGTAAAACACTTCACGTTTTTCCAAGTCTGACCCCCGCACCTGACACCAATTGTTACGAGTTCGTTGTAGGTCAGACTAGGAAATAAATAAGTAACACAATATCTACTAGACTCGCCTTTATTTTAACACTAATTTAAAACGCTTATTATAGTTCACTAAACTATTCACTTAACTACTAGCTCTATTAAAATATTCACTAGACTATTCACTTAACTAAACTAATTCTATTAAAATATTCACTAAACTATCCTAAACTGTCACAATAGTATCCACACTGTCACACTTGAATTATCACTGATGTAAACACGCTCGCATATAGCCCTGCGTCCAAAGAACTGCTGTTGGACTGCACGCCGGCTCATTTATATACGCCGGGGTGGGCAGGCCTAGACCCTTCCACACGCATCTAGCCCGCCCTCGACCAGTCGAGACACGTCCCCACTCCAACTCTACCGGGCGCCTGGCCGTACTGGCCTAGACCCTTCCACAAGCGTCTAGCCCGCCCTCGGCTAGTCGAGACACTTCCACGCACCTACTTGCCCCACTCCAACTCTACCGGGCGCCTGGCCCCAGCACTACCTCTCGCCTGTTTGCAACATTATTAATTCAAAAAACAATAATTAAGTATTTATCATCACTCAAGCCATACCCGCTACAAGCGCAGACATCACATCAGCTTCTCTCAATTTACAGACACGTTTAAATACCATAGAACCAAGGGCAAAAATCTGGCGAATTAAAATGAACCCACAAAAATGCCAATATGCCACATTTACTCTCCGACGGGATTCCTGTCCTCCAGTCTTCTTCAACCACAATCCTCTTCCTGTAACAGATCTGGTGCGCTACCTTGGGCTCTTCATTGATAAAAAAACTCACGTGGAACCCTCACACAAGCCTTAAAAGACAAGTACTGACTAAAAGGGCCAAACTTCTTTACAGACTTATCGGAAGACGATCCAAATTACCTACAGAACTTAAAAGACTGATATAAATTTCTACAATCAAACCAATTTGGACTTACGGACTTGAATTGTGGGGCTCAGCTAAACCTACAAACTTGCGAACCATTCAGACTTTTTTGACAGATAGTTGATGCTCCTTTTTATATCTCAAACCTTACGCTTCATAATGACCTCAACATCCCTTTCGTATAACAATTTGCCAAGACGGTAAAACATGAACTCCGTACTACTCTCTCCCTTTGCTCTAATCTCTTTGTACAATCTCT
Organism: Triatoma infestans; assembly: GCA_011037195.1. Classification (NCBI taxonomy): domain Eukaryota; kingdom Metazoa; phylum Arthropoda; class Insecta; order Hemiptera; family Reduviidae; genus Triatoma; species Triatoma infestans. The sequence continues at coordinate 15,541 of JAAEAF010007826.1, forward strand.
AGCCTCCACTACCATCCCTGACGATCCACTTCGCCGTTTGAATCGCCAGTGGTTCCGAGATTTACTTCGGACTGATCAGTGCTACTGCTATCCCATAGAGAGTGCTACCGCTGGGTAGTTTCTCTTCTCCTACCCTCTCACAGCCTGCAGTTTCATTTATTCAGCTCTTATTTACTCATTGTATATATATGTAATACAGATTGTAAATTTCTAGATTAACAAAACAATAACAAACAAAAAATCATTTTTCAAATATGTTATCATTACTAAATATCGTCTATGTTTTAAAGCGCAACGATTACTCTTGGTCACCCCAGTTTTCCAATGAAAAATCTATTTAGCTAGACGGTGGTGTTTATACTTGCGAAGCTGGGTTGATCAATGCCAAGAGGTGAATGTTTACAAAGTGCTAATGCATTAATCTTCAGCCATGTCAGTAAGTTGGTAATTTCATTGTAACGTCTTTGAAAACAGAACATTTCTGCAAAGTTATAATGAGGTTATTTCTAAAAAGAAATAGAAGATTATATTTAGTATTACCGAATGAAAATCATGTTATTTTTTTTTTGAAGGGGGGGCCAATGCACTGCGATCTTTCGATCTATTGTGCTGTGCCCCTGGGTCCGCAGGCTGCCCACAGCACCCGAACAGATGTCCCAAATGAACATCCGTTCTACAGAATCTCCATCAGGTTAAGATCCCTGAGGAATCTTAGTAACCTGGCGGGCTCTAGGGAGGGTATATCGCCCACCTTCACCTGGTAGCTACCCAGATTCTTGCTTCTCTGACTAGGAGCCTGTTAGGAGACTTCTCTGTTAGGAGAGTAATGGAGTTTCCTCCAACTCCCCACAGAATCTGCATGAGCTGTCACTTTCCAAACCCGGCTTCGTCAGGTGTCCTCTGAGCCGGCAATGCCCCGTGAGGAAACCCGTAAGGAAGCGGAGCTTGTTCTTGCTCAAGCCGAAGTAGGCCTCCGATCTCCGTTGGTTATAATTTCCTAGGCAGATCTTGGCCTGCCGCAAACCGGGGAGGGAGTTCCAGAGTTGAGATCTCTTTGCCTCCTCCGCCTTCCTAGGTTCTTCCAAGTGAAACTGGTTGCTGACCCCACAAAAAGGGTCGCGGCCCTAGAAGCGATGTCGCAGCGCCTATCTTCGCCAGGGCGCCAGGGCATCTTATTCCCTTCAATGCAACATGCCTTGGCACCTATCAAAGTGTAACTTTATTCCTCCTGCCTAGGTTATTAAGATTACCTAGGCATACCCAGACCGTTTTAGAACTGATAACTGAAGCACTCAATGGTTTAATGGCTGCCTGGCTATCGGCAAGTATTACAATCTTCGGATTCTTATATACCCTTTCGAGGTTAAATTGAACGAATCTTCTATATCTCCGCCTGGAAGATGCTGGGAAACTTACCCATGGGTTCCGAGTGCTTGATCCTTGGACCAACCACCCCTGCCTCAGTCTCCTCGAGGAGAAACATGTTATGTGGAAAGTTTAGAATTAGGACTGTCCATGGTTTGAGAATTTAACGAAATATTCTGGCAATTTGAAAATTTGATAAGCGTTTGGATATAATATATAGATTTCTATGTAATTTTGTCTCAAAGAGTGCACACATTTTTCCCTCTTGTTCTACTGTTAACAATACGAATTATTTAGGAAAGATTTCCTCAGTAAACTGGAAAATTATTTTCTGTTTAATAATGAAGTTGGCTTCTTCTTTTTAAAAAAAAAAAAAAAATCTTCTTTAGATTTTAATTTTGATGATTAGCTAACTTGGTTAAACATTTGCAATTCTTTAAATTTTCAAAATATTTTTCAAAAAAATGTTTAAAGTAATGATGGAAACAAAAAAAGAGATTCTAAACTTTATGTATAAAATATTGAAATTATTTATTCATTTAAAATACAAAAGTTTTGTAAACTTCGAAGGGTTGTTTTCAACACTCAGTTTGCTTTATGTTTCCTACAAAAACTCTCTTACAATTCTAACACCCCGTCCCCCCTAACATACATACATACAAGTCATGAATGAAACATGGCATAAACAAAATTCAGCGACAGGGAAAGCATTCATGTTGACATTTTATTTGTTGTTTGTATTATTATTTTCTTTTATATTATTCATATTTGGATTTTATGTTTCTTGTAAATTAAATGAATATTTACAAATGTTTATTTGTATAAGCAATTTAGTAGGGCTGTGAAGTGTACGTTGATCATTTTAATCAAAAATATGAAAATTAAAGATCTTTTTTTTATGTCATTTAATTTTTATATTTTACAAAGGTGTGTTTTGAAGATATAATATATTAATTGCAAATTTTGCAGCCGAGAAGATATGTCGAGTTTATGGTTTGATACGCAAGATAGTTGCCTGTGTATTTATGTGCATCTACGCTTGTAAATTTTAAATTGATTCCATATATTGGTTGGCATTGTACATTTTTTGTCAACGAGAAGAACATCTATCACTGTTCCTTCAAGGGTCCCCAACTTGTCGGTGAATCTTTCTAAGTTTAAATTGTAACTTATAACAAGTAATTAGTATTATAATTCTATTCGAATTGTTACACCATCGCCTAATTGCTACTATAAGTAAGATTAATTCACTCACTCGTATATACCAAACGAGGCGAGAAACTATCCCAAGCGCTACGAGTAAACTATCCCAATCTTTATATGGGATTTTGGCAACCTTAAATTACAAAAGTAATTTCAAGATCTGAACAAATAATTTAAACGCAAGTTTATATTTCAATTTATTTTGCTTTTGCACTGAATGTTGATTATGTTGCTCACGCCAAGAAATAAAAGAAATCTCTAAAAATTCAGTACAAGTTATTCAACAAGGGTAGGATATGCAGGCAACAACCCATATCAAAACATCCCAATAAAATCTGTTTAGCAAGACACTTGTCTTGAATCTTGTGTCTTACCACACCGATATATTCAACTTTTACATGACTGCATATACATTCATAATTAATTCCTTTGAATGAATGTAGAAATTAGCTTTTCAGATCATGATCGCAATGCTATTGCTATTGAAAGGGATAACATCTTTGATAATTACCAAAACATATGGATAATTCACGAAGAGATCACATTATCAAGGAAGATTTGAATGATAGACTGGGGAAAAAAAAATTTGAAGGCAAAACAAGAAGGGACTAGGTTCGTAAAGTAATCATAAGCTCGAACTCAACGTAAGATCAGTCAGTGAGACGTTTTGTTCAAAATAGGCTACGTTGGTTATGACACTACTCATATGGAGCGAGCCCAGTCAAATTGAAATATGTCCATGACTGTCTACGACAGAGGGTAGTCAAGCCTCGATTTTAAATTGGAAGGACGAGGTGCTTCCTTTCTAGAACGCTTTTAAAAAAAGGAGGTTTCGACAGACCTAAGACCATCAAACATATAGAAAGCTTTGTAAACTTCTTATGTAAACTGCTTAGGCGATAGAGGACCAGTGATTTTATGATAATAATTGTAATGGGATCCAAATCATTAAAGATTCATAGGATCCGAATAGCGGAGAAGCACACATTAAATGAATTGAAAGTTAGTTAATTTACGTCTAGGCCAGGATAGGAAGGAAGAATTCAATTCATATAAATAGAGCGACTGCTGAAGAGTTCAGGGCAATAAATTTACGACCAGTTTACAACAGTACATGCAGTCAGCAACTTATTACCTTCTTATTACTCAGCCAGTCTATCTCTTTATATTTCTCTCGCTACCTAACTTCTAGCCTAACTGTAAAGTCCTTGCAGTTTATGTATTCTTTATACAGTGTTCAACATATCATCTAGGATATTTTTCTAAAATCCATTCCCTCTAATTCTCTCTCCTTCTCACATCCATTATGTGAAGAATACTTTGATTACTTTTCAGCTTTCTAGTCATATTTCAGGACGATTTGCATAACCCCATTAACAGGCCTCCCAAACTGAATGGGTAAATGACGCCATTGGTATATATATATATATATAGGATGTTCTTAAGTTACGGACAAAAACCAATTTTCAATTTTTTTTTTTTTTTTTTCAGTCTACTCCATAGTTCTGTTTAAAATTTTCAAAAATATCTTCAAAAATTGTTTAAGTGTTCAAACATGGCGTATTCCGGAGGTAATTTTTTTTTAAATTTCAAATGAAATAATGAAACATAAAAACCCTTCCTTTTTTTTCATGAAAAATGATATCAAATTCAGTATGATTGGATTAATTACTTTTAATCAAAGTGATGTTCATTGATTGACAGCCATTGTTTTTATTCACGCAGTTCCCTTGCTCTTAAACACCAGTCATAGCTGCAGCCATGGAATTTAAATTAATGGTTCTGAAATTCTATCCTGTTGTTGTATTATTTGAAATTATCAAGAGTTCAAATCTAATTAAACATTCTAAATAAAATTAGTGCTAATTAGAGCAAGAAGTAATGAAAGATAAGTAATCAAAAAGAAAAGTTTGCTGCGAAAGACACACACTTTTTTTTCTTACACCAATTATTACCATTTAATAAACGAATTATCAATGAAGTTGCAATGATTACAAGCTGTGCTTATCATTAAAAAAAAAAAAAAAAAATCATACATATAAGTGGCTACTGAACCCCCAAAACCCACAAAAAATATCAATTTTCCCCATGAAATGTTTCAAATAAAAGTGATAGATATTTATGTGAGTAAATATTATAAGAATTTTAAAAATCTTTGGTGTCGTTTTAGAAAAAAATCCCGAAAAAATGAAAATAAAAATATAATCAGTAAAGAGTCGCATTTCCGTTTAATTGATTTTTCTCAAACTCGAATTTTGGTAACACATTTTATTCTATTTAATATTATATACATGATAGAATCATTTTAGCGACATTTTTCATGATAACCTGCCTCTTTTTGTGGTCTTCGATCGGTTTCGGGCGTTCGCCCATTATCTGGATGTTTTTGTCAAACAGTGTAATAACATAGTGTTGCACAGAGCAAATACAGTTGATACACTTCTTGTTGATACTCTCCTGAGTGTACCAACAACTAGAAACATTAATAAACTAAAATAGTACTTTAGAGCATAGCATAACCCACATCACCTTCACGCAAAACCGATTTAAATGAATTATTCCCGAAAAAATATGACATATAAAAGTTATTTCTTAATTTATACTTCAGTATAAATGTAGTTGATACACTAACTTTAAAGTAAATCGATTTTGATCAAATCGACTCTGGTCAATGATGGAACATATTATCAAGTAGGAACTTACAAAAACAATTTCTAAGAAAATACTTTTTCATACTTCTGAGAATTTGAAATAGAGTTATTTCCGGTGACAACTTGATATGGAAAATTTGACAGAAATTATAATACTTACTCTTATACCAGTGATTGTCACCCTCTTATATCTGCTTTCAGATTTGTAAAAGCATCATCATGGAGAATTTATAATATCACTAACAGACTTACATCTGCAATAGACAAACTGACAAAATACTGCACTAAATGGAAACGAAAATAAATCACGACAAAACAAACGCCATATTGTTTACTAAACGTAGACCCATATTCAACAGACAAATTAAACACAACAATACTTTGATCCCTTGGACTAACAACGTCAAGTATCTCGGAATAACTCTGGACAACAAATTGAATTTCACGACCCACGTACAGGACAAAGTGAATTCTAGGGAAAAATGACTATAAGGCCACTCTTCCCGTTACTGTCACGCGACTCAAAAATGACCACACAAAACAAACATCTATTGTACAAAGTAGTCATCAGACCGTAGTACTTTACGCTTCCTTCGCCTGGAACCTGATTAATAAAGGTAACATCAAAAAACTTCAGATAACCCAGAACAAATACCTAAGACTTGCGACTGACTAACCATGACACACAAAAATCGACCTACTTCACGTAAAATCTTCAGTAACCCCAGTTTATTCTTTCATCCAAAATCGTCTCCTGAAACTCCTCTCCACTCTAGACTGACATCTTAATCCATTCTGCCGCGAAATAGCCTCTTACGATCCCTCCATACATTACAGGCATAAAAGACTGAAACACATCCTCTCAGCTGCAGGATTTTTCCTAAAGCTGCAGGTTTTTTTCCACTTTTTCCAGCATATTGTACCTCGCCTTATTCCAAAAATCACTATACAAACTTTGTAGGTAGGTTATAATGTTAATGTACATTGGAACTCCTATTAATTATTATTATATATATTTGTAAATTTGTAATAAAGCTTTTTATCTATCTATCTAGATTTGTAAAAAAGTTGGTTTGGGAAATTACTTTTTGTTTTCACAATTAAGTATATGGTCATTTCCATAGGAAAACAGTGTATAATGTATAAAGAAAACAATCCTATTAAGAGAAAGTATTTTGAACGTGTCAAATTTCTCTGAGTACCAAAAAAAAATTTGAAAATTCGTAGGAAGCTAAAACTTGATATTCTATTTAAGTACTATTACCGTACTGATATAAAGGTTTGTTTCGGGAAAAGTTCATCAACTGAAAGACCAACTTTACTGACTTTTTTCATTTTTTTTTTTCCTTGCGATTTTCTCAAAAACTACTCCAACCAATTTTTTCATATATTATTAAACTTCTTATAATATTTACATAAATAAGTACCTATCGTTTTTAAATTGAAACATTTTTTTCGGAATAAGTGACTTTCTGAATGTTCTGGGAAGATGGTATTAGTAGCGCTAAATTTACCTTAAAAAGGCCACTAAAATACAATATATTGTTCTAAAAATAATAACATAGATTAAAAAGCATTAATAGAATTTTACATTTAATGAAAATCAGAATGCTTCTTTTTATAGAATAGTTTTTTGAGGTTTTCTTTTGGAATCTACGAATATAATGATTTCCATTAAATTTGGAAAGCTAACTAAATATACGAGGTGTGTAAATTAAGTAATGAGACTGATTTTTCATTTTTTATTCAAATAAAATTACAATTCAACATTGTCCCCTTCAAAGTAACTACCTTGGGAAGCCACACAACGCTGAAGACGATTCTTCCATTCGTCAAAGCAGTGCTGGAACTCGGATACTGGAATAGACTTCAGTTGGTCGGTTACGGCTGTTTGAATATTCTCCAATGTTCCAAAATGACGTCCCTTGAGGTGATTTTCAATTTGGGGAACAAAAAAAAGTCACATGGACTCAAGTCGGGTGAATAAGGAGGCTGAGGAGCCACAGGAATGTTATTACTGTTAAATACTCATTAATGTGAAAGATTTTTCGGAACCATTTTTGCACAAATTTTTCACATCCCCAATTCATTAGTCAAAATTTGATGAACGGTTGTGTGAGTCAAATTCAACTCTTCGCCGATCATTCGGACTGTCAAACGACGATCTGAACGCACGAGATCGCGGATTCTGCTAACATTTTCGTCGGTTCTTGAAGATGAAGGCCTTCCGCTGCGAGGCTCGTCTTCAATTGATTCCCTTCCTTCTGCAAACGACTTAAACCACCTAAAAACCTGTGCTCTCGACAAACATTGTCTCCATAGGCCTGGCACAGTTTTTCAAACGTTTCCGTTGCACTGTGCCCAAGTCTGAAGCAAAACCTGATAGCACAACGTTGCTCGTAATTGATGTCACTCATTTTTAAAACGCACTGAAAAAACCTTGCTCACAAAAAAAGTCATTACGGACAGTGCAACAACTCTAGCATTTTCAAATTTGCACTGGATGTGTATCAGATGTTTACTTGCCCTACCACGCATGCGCCGCGTCTCCAGTGTTGCCAGATCGAACACTAGAAAATCAGTCTCATTCCTTAATTTACACACCTCGTATACCATATTACTTTTATTTGTAACATTTTCCGACAAAAATATAAATATAAAGGGATTTTGTCAGTTAGGTTGGAAATTTAAATTTCCGCTATAAGCTTTGACTGGTTGTCACAGAAAGCGCCCACAATGACCACTCATTTATCTATGTATAATCCCTTACAAAATTTATTGTATGACCAGCCCAACTAAACATTTGTAAACATGATAATATTAAAAAAATTTTTTTTTTAATTAAATTGTATTAATTGCAGTAAGATAAAGCCTTTTTATTATTATTATTATGTACAGCCATATTACAGTAGCAGTTTTTATTTTCTCTTACTCCAACTAAGAGGAAGTATTGTAATCGTGTAAAATTATGGATATCGAGTTTTCGATATCCGTTTTGTTTTGAGGTCCCCCGAGTCCAAAAAAGTGGTTTATAGAAAATAGTCTGTATCTGTGTGTATGTGTATGTGAATAGCATTGCTTAAAAACGAAATAACACAGAAACTTGATATTTCGTTCAGGTATCACTATGGGATCCGACAGTAGGTTATCTATTAAAAATTCCTCAACTGGATATACTTTACTGATTTTTTTTTTTTTTTATAACTTTTTTTGCTATTTTCTCAAAAATGGCTCCAAAGATTTTCGTGAAACTTATTATATCAACTACACATACAAAGAGCTACAACTTTTATTTGAAATATTTCTCCAAAAAAATTCATTTAATACTTTTTGTGGAAGGGTGGAGGTGGGGTTAGGGTTTCCTCTAAAGTGTTATTTCAGTTTATTATACAATTCTATCATCTAAATAATATTAATTACAATTTAAATATGTTGTTTTGAAATTTCGTGTTTGAAAAAAATCAGATGACTGGATGCGTTTTTTTCTCTGAAAAGTATTAATCAGTTTTCTCTTAAATTCAATTTTCAATTTTCTCTAAAATGATTCCAACTATTTTCTCTAAACTTGGAATGTGGACTACACATATATAAAGAGCTACAACTTTTATTTGAAACTTTACACCGGGTAAATTGA
>JAAEAF010007827.1:0-65589 GCA_011037195.1 Triatoma infestans
CCACATTTTTCGCATAGAGCGTTTCACCTACCTAATAAAAAAGATAAGAAAAAAGAAGTACCACATATGAGGGTAGATCCATAACTACATGTTCCAGATCCTCCCAAACACCTCGTCTTGGACATAATAGGCTCATGATGGAGTTTTTATGATGGAATTTAGCATTTTTTCAAAATGTGGTTATAATTATTATATATATAATAAGAATTAATATAAAAAAGAAATAAAAAATGTAGAAGTATTTCTTGTTCTAATTTTATATAAATATATAGATATGATAAAATATAAAAATTTCCATTCGTAGTTACTACTAACTATAATCTCACTATGTGGTTAATAATATAGAATGTAAACGTGACATGGAATAAAATCTATGTGAAAATACTGAAAAAGGACCACTATTTCATATATTATACTATTTATAGTAATGTAATAGAATCAACAACAGTTGACCAAGGCTGTGTCCTGTCTCGGAGCTGTCACACAACAACACACGTACGACATGTGATTTCGTGTGACTGCATAAATTGTTCAACTTTAAACTATTATGTATTTTATTGAAAAAAGAAAAAAAGAATGAAAGGTATTTTATTTTCTTTCTTAATTTTGGTGAAATACGTGTCTAAAATGGTTCCTCCATATTGTTTATAAAAGCGTACCAAAGTGACATAAACACTATCTCTCACCAAAAACTATTTAGGATATCTTGGAATGTCTGTATCTAATATTAAATCTAATAAAACATTATCAATATGCACGATTTTGAAAAAAAAACAACAAAAAAATATGGCTTTCCACCTTGACCAATATTAGCGAAATTTAACAACAAAACTAGCGTTTATCATGTTGTCACAGCATTTATTTTGAACAGTGACGATCACAAACCAGATTATATGAATTTCTGTCTTGGAAAGGGCCCATAATTTCAACAATGTATAAAATTGCTAAAAATGGTCTTTCCGAACATAGCAAATAAAAAATAAAAAAAAATCTGTCTAAAAGGATAACCCTGAAGGCGTGAACAATAGATCAAATGAAACTTTCACCTGACTCTTTCTTTGCAAGCGTATTTTTCATGACTATCTTTTATCCTTAAAGAGAAATACCTGAGATTTATAGTTGATATTTCTAAAATTCTCAAACAATACAGACTAACCTACCAAATTTCTGAAAAAAAGAAGAAGAAGAAGAAGAAATAATCCCGATAAATGAGAAAATCCTCAAATTTTAATTAGGCAGAGATAATACTGACAAAATTTTCTTCAAACTCAGAATTTGGCAAAATGTTAACGCGAAAGGAGGAATGGATTAGGTGAAAGAATGTTACAGCACTCCTAAAGCTCCATTAAATATAATAAATGTTAACTACATCCACACACCTTGCATTGATACTTTCATTTGTTGTAAATTTATATTATTCATAATCAGGACATTTCTAATTTTCTGCTTAAAATACAATAAAGAGATAATAAATGAAACAATAAAATGAAATATGGAGTAATGAAAATGTGGGGGTGGGTCCGCAATGCCTGGATAACAATCTGATATTTTAACCGTCGTAGCATGCATATTGGTTTTCTTCCTGACCGGTTTCGGATTTTCATCCATCATCAGAGCAAATTCATCAAGTTCGTGTAGAGTGTTCAGTTCAACGAAATGTTTCTTTTAGACTCAAACTTGTTGGTTGTATGTGCGAGAGGTTGTAATGTTATGTTACTATGTGTATGTGTTTCATGACAAAATGGAATTATTATAAATTATGATTAGACGTTAGAAAATAAGTATGTATAAATAAGTACCATGTTTTGAAGAATACTTTTAACTATTTATAACTAAATTTTAATGGTGTTGTTAAGCATGTTCAGTGTTTTATAAAGTCATTTTTATTAAGGGGGGGAGGGAGAGCGATAAGTTATTTCAGGAGTAAACTGTACAAATAGGAATAGATAAATTTTACAGAAAGGCAATGCAAAACTTTATTTATGATTTATAATAATTCCACTTTGTCATGAAAAACAAAACACACAGACATAGTAATATAACCTTGTAACGTTCCCATATATATATATAAATAACCAACAAGTGTTTGAATCTAACAGAAACATTTCTGTTGAAGTGAACTCTCTACATGAACTTGGTGAATTTGCTCTGACGATGGATGAAAATCTGAAACCGGTCAGGAACAAAACCAATATGCAAGCTACACGGATAAAATACCAAATATTTGGTAATTCTACTTTATGTTAAAAAAACACTTAAAAAAAAAATAAAAATTTCAATTTACACATAAATTTGCTTGTATAATTAAAAGAAAACTTAAAAAAATAAAAAAGCAAAAAATAAAAAGCAATCAAGACTTTTAAGCTCTGATATACCAAAGAAGGTGGTAGGTAATAGCAAATGTATTCATGATCAGATTACATAAAGAATGGAGAAACAACAAAAGACTTCCTTATGTTTGTATAAAGACTTTTCTATTCCAATTTTATCGATATTTACAAGTGCAAAAATACATTGCAATAAGTAAATACGTATGTTAAAATAAGAAAGTTATGAAATGATAGTATTGAGGATTGGAGAAGCGATTCAAACTTTACTTCATTGTAGATGAGAGATTCCTAAATTGAATGCCATGACCACTGATAAATCCTGAGTATATAAATGGATCAGTTTATTATTAATAAAGACAATTCTTTCATGTAAAAGATCACATGAAATCGCATGTACTGACCTCGAACCGGTCTCATTGCGGAGGGGAGGAATCAGGCTACAAGACAGTGTAGCCAACATGTCGAAAACAAAATCAATCCCTCCAGCCGTGAGAGCCTCAGTACACTTACTTACTGGACATGCGTCGTACTACGCCTAATTACCTCTCAACAAAAGTAGATCTAATCGATTTTCAATTGGTTAACCATCAAACTTTATTTGTCAGTAATCGTATTTTCGTTTTCAGAAATATTGTTGTTAAATCAAACAAATTACTTCCACTTACTGCGAAAATCGACAACATTCAAAAAACACTTTTGTTTCATTTCAAAGACAATAATAACTGAGCTCTTTAAAACATATATATATAGTAAATTTCAAAATCTTTATTAAGCGTGTGAGTGAGTGGGTGGGCCAAGGAAAATTAATTTAGCCATTAAAAAAAGTATGGAAAAGCATTGTTTCTTGGAGTAGATTGAACTTTTATAACAACGATTTAGGTAAATTAATTATTTTTCACTTTTTGATCAAAGGAGACTTTTATTTATGACCATGATCAAATTCCCTGGTCCTAAAAATAAAAAAAACCTATTTCAAAGTCGACATATAACACACAATCCCGCACACACACACACATACAAATACTTGCCACAGTTTTTCCCTTTCCCAAAAAGCTACTCTGAATTCATGAACTTCGATTTCTTTTACATTTACATTATGCATCCAATCCAATAACAGTGACGGTAATATGGTAAACCCGTATTACAATCATACTGAGTATGTTAGTCTCCAAAGACCTTGATCAAAGGCACAACTTACAACATTCACTCTGTAAATTTTACAAATGTAAGAATACATACAATTTAAATAAATTGGAACAATTGTTTAATTTATATTCTTTAATAATTGAATAGTTTACCTAAGAAATAAAAGGCAATAAACTGTTTGAATTAAGATCATAAAGTTAAGTGGGATGACATGTAAACTAAACAATAATACCATTTGATTTAAAACAAAAATAAAATTCTCCATTCTAAAAGTTAATTCTTAATAAGAAAAAACTTGGCTTTCCTATCCCTGCTTTGGTCCCTTACCAAAAAGACCAATCTTAACAGTTACTTAGTTTCTAGTTTAAGGATAATTTTTTTATAAAATAAATATGAAATTTGGGACATCATTCTTCTACTTAATACATTGATAGTCGCCTCCATGATGTAGAAATACAGACGCTCCACGACTACTACGTCGAGGTAATGATGGTGTGGTTAGTAATAAACTCTACTCAGCATTTCTATTACTCAAACACGCCTGCCTTGCCTTCCTTCACTTTAAGCCAATCTCTGGATGAAAGAGGTGTAGAATATACACACCTCAATAAAAAATCATTGTTTAACATCTTTTGTCCAATAACTTTTTTTGTATCATTATAATTCTAAAATTGAAATTGAATCAACTTTCGATATCGTATGAAGTACCTATTTAATAGCAAAGACATAATTTCGATTCCTAATTACTAAATCACCAATTAATCCATGGCGATATAATTTAGGCCTTGAATATCTTTTATTGGGCATGTTCTTAGTCATCCATTACTATTACCGAAAATACTTGTACCATTTTTGGTTATCCTCACTTGTACCAAGTACAGTACTATTTCTTTAGGACTATATAATTTGATTAAGTGATGGAGGCGCAACAGGAGCATTCAGCAACTGCAGATCATTTTCGACTAGGGGAGATACAATGATACGTAATAAATACTTTATAAAATAATAATGATAATAAGAATAATAACAACATATATTTTAGACATCTCTAACAAAATCCCAACATTAAATAGGTTCTTAGCAATAGACATTTTATTGTAACTATATTTTATAATATGTTTATTAATAATATTATATATAAACAAAAAAAAAAAAGAAAGGCATCAAAATGTAAATTCGTAAATCAATAAGTAATTAAGACGATGGAAAATACCATGTGGCAAAAGCTTGATGAATGACGTCACAGAATTTCGACGTAACAACAATCCCTTGATCACACATGTTACTTGCCACCACATATGTTTCAATATAGATTTTATTTTCTTTATAATATGAAAAGAAACTGAGTAGGATACTCTGTTACACGACCTTCTCTAACTGCGATTAATATACAATTTAATTAACAACTTCCCATTAAACTTGCAAATTTTACAAACGTTTTGTTTAGGCTTGCCAAAAAAACAGGTGTGGTAGGGGGTTAAGAATATATATAATACGTGCCCGGTGTGCCAGCAACTCTTCTTACAGAAACCTTACGAGTTCCTTTTCCTTTCTTTAGTTGCATTTTCTAACGAATTCCTACTGTAAAAAAGATGAACAAGACTCAATAGAAATACACTCAAGTTTTCCCCGTTCATCTACGGAGTATTCTAATTAGACTAATTAGGAATTACTATTGGCTTGGAATACATTCTAATTAAGCAAATGCTCAAGTTTAGGCTTATTTTTTTTATTTACGTCCGAGGAAATAAACCTTAATTAACAATATATAAAAAACAAAATATATTATTCAGCATACATTATACAATAGAACAGTCTGACCAATTTATTCTTAATTTTAAATATAATTATTTAAAATTTTTCATATTCCAAAAAAAAGGTGGGGCAAATAACTGAGTGTAAGTGACTTACTCTCAAAAGTAGACACTATATTTCAATGTTTTTTTTGGGGGTGTTTTCACGAAAAATATAAGATTAAATATTTCTAAACAATAATTTTTGATTTATTATGACCAGTTTAAAAAATTCAATCTATTTAAAAACAAAATTGCTTTATTATTAAAAAAAAAAAAATCATTTATGAAAAAAAATTCATTCGGAGAAGGGATTGCTGTTTACGAAATTTTGTTAATTCAGCAAATGTGGTGTGACAGAATCATAATGTTGAGTCAGCTGTCTACACGAATTTGATAAACCTTATTCTGACGATGGATGAGATACTGTAACCGATGAGGAACAATAAAAATGTGCAAGCTATGACTGATAAAAAAATCCCAGACAATAAGAAGAGTGTTTAGAAAAAATCTGGATATAATGACAGGACAGCAAAAGAAACAAGCCGATGGTTAGTTTGAAGACAAAAAAAAAAAAAGTTATTCGTCATCGAATTCCTAAAAAAAAAAATACACTTTCTGTGATAATGTCATTTTTATGGACGAAAGTGAATTTAATCCATTTCGTTCGGATGGAAAGATAAATAATGTATGAAAAAAAAGTGAGTGCGGAACACTATGAATACTGTGCCCGACTGTGAAACATGGAGAAAGATGGGAGGCGCTAAAGAAGGGACTAAGTGCATAACAAGTGGACTTAAGTTGTTGACAATTAAAAAAAAAGGGCCGGTAAATCAGTAATCATTAACAATTTTAAATTTTATCCTAACGATTCTAACAATCCTGAAACATTCATTTTTAGACACCTCCACAATCTCCTGATTTGAATATAATTGATCTACAAATAAGAAAACACCAAATAAAAACAGTTTTAGACTTGAAAGAAATCATCTTAATCAATCAAATGGATTCCGGCCAAATTAATTAAAAATCTGGTAAGGGTCGATGTCAAGGAGGGGCTGATGGATGTTGATGAGGGAAGCAAAGGTAATTTATACAATTATAAATGACAATTTCTTTGCACTTCTAATTCTCTAACTAAATCTTTAATTGACTTCAGAATGTTGAAGGAGAATCTAATCTTAACCCTACAAAATACTAATGTAGATTAAATTGTTGTGCGGATAGGACCGCAATGCTGGATAATAACTGGTTTTTTATCCGTCGTACCATGCATATTTATAATGTTCCTGACCGGTTTCGGATTTTCATCCATCGTCAGAGCAAATCCACCAAGTTCGTGTAGAGGAGTTCACTTCAGTTTAGTGTTTCTGTTGCACTCACCTTTGTTGGTTGCATATATGTGTGGGAGGTTATAATGTTATGATACTATGTGTGTGTTTTTAATGACAAAATGGAATTATTATAAATTATGATTATATATTTAGAAAATAGTGTATAATAAATAGCATATTTTGAAGCATACTTTATAACTAAATTTTAGTAGTGTTGTTTAGTATGTTCAGTGTTTAATCAAGTAATTTTTATTAAGGGGAGGCGATAAGTTATTTCAGGAGTAAATTGTACTAATATAAAAATAGAATAAAGTTTAAAGAAAGGGAATGCAAAGTTTATGGACAGAAAAAAGCTTTTACAAGTAAATAAATAAATGTCACATACAAGCAGAGTTAGTTACTACAAGAAAATGTGTAAGTAAATTGATATGTTGCAACCGTCTTACATATCATAATTAACAACACTATTAAAAAATTTAGTTATAAAGTATTCTAAAAAACATGTTATTTATTTTATACTATTTTCTAATATCTAATCATAATTTAATAATAATACCACTTTTGTCATTAAATAACACACACAACACACATAGTAACATACCTTATAAACTCCACCACATGGTATACAACCCGCAAGTGTTGAGTGTAATGAGTAACATTTCCGTTGAAGTGAACTGCTCTCTAACACGAACTTATAACTTTGCTCTGACGATGGATTAAATCCGACAAACCGTTGATACATAAATTATACCATGACTACACGGATAAATACCATATCATACTAACATTAAACAATTTTTAATACAACATAGTTAAAATAAACAATTTTTTAATACCTAGATTAAAATTAAACAATTTTTTATAAACATAGATTATAATATCCCATTTTGTAATACACAGAGATTAATTAAACAATTTTTTAATAAACGTAGATTAAAAATTAATCAATTTTTTAATAAACGTAAATTAAATTAAACCTTTTTTTTAATAAACCTAGATTACATTTAACAATTTTTTAATAAACGTAGATGATTAAATTAAACATTTTTTTTAATAAACATAGATTAAATTAAACAATTTTTTAATAAACGTAGATTAAAAATTAAACAATTTTTTAATAAACGTAGATTAAAAATTAAACAATTTTTTAATAAACGTAGATTAATAATTAAACAATTTTTTAATAAACGTAGATTAAAAATTAAACAATTTTTTAATAAACGTAGATTAAATTAAACAATTTTTGTTGTTACTAGGTGTAAGAGGAAGTAATAATAGTTTGAGAATATTTTAAAACTCCGTAGTCTAAACATCTCAAAAGGAATATTAAAATATCACGAGTGTCTACTACATTTGAGTTAAAAGTCAAAGTGTATTTATTTCAATTTCAAGAATACAACAACATCCATAGATAACCTTAAATAAACTGAATATATATTTTATTATGCACATTTTTAACTAATAAATATAGCAAAATGTTATATGTAATATTTATTTTGCTATAAAATCAATTTTTGTTTTAAAGCAAACAAGAATATGGGAAATCATTTATCAATATGCTTTATATTTACTTTTTGCTACGTTTATTTTTATAAAATTTATATTTCTACATAGAAAAAGTAGACTATTTTTTAATTTTTATTTTTTGAAGTATTTCAATTATTAGTTAGTGGTATTTATTTTATATTTGATTATATTTATTTAATAATTATTAATGTCCATTTGCATAGGGAATAATTTCATGAGAACCTATGGGAATCGAATGAATTTATGTTAGGGACTAGTGAGTAAATATTTCCAACTTTAAAGATAAAAATTAATCAATTTTCTAATTTTATTAACCACGGTTAAGTCATGTGATTTTTACTTTCTCTAACTTCTAGTATAAATAAAAGGAAGTATTGTAATCGTGTCAAATTTTTCGATATCGAGTTTTCACCGGAAATATCCGTTTTGATGTCCACTGAGTACAAAAATGTGGTTTTTTACAAATGGATCTCTGTGTGTGTGTGGTGTGTGTGTGTTGTGTGTGTGGTGTGTGTGTGGTGTGTATAGGTGAACAGATAGATCAAAAAAAGGGAAAAAACAGTAGATAGAAAGTGAAACCTTTCATATTACTTTTATAGATAATCACCATGGGATCTGACAGTATGTGATCTGTCAAAATTACCAACCGGAAGTACCACTTTACTAGTTGGATTTTTAGTTTTTGCAATTTTCTCAAAAATTGGCTCCAACGATTTTTCTGTAAACTTGGTATATCAATACACATAGAAGAGACTATAGCGGTTATTTGAAACATTTCTTGGGGAAAAATGAATTTAAGGGCACTTTGCGGGAAGGCGGGGGGTTAGGTTTCCATCTAAAGTGCTATTTCAGTTTATTAGACAATTCTGCCATCTAAATAATGTTAATTAGAATTAAATATGTTGTTGAAATTCTGAGTTTGAAAAAAATCGGATAACCGAAGTGCGTTTACTTTACCACTTTACTAAATGATTTATTCACTTTTTCGCAATTTTCTCAAAAATGGCTTTGACGATTTTTTTGAAACTTCGTAATAAACTAAACATGCAAAGATCTACAACTTTTATCTAAAACATTTCTCAGGGGAAAATTCATTTAAGGGACTTTTAGGGGAGGGTCGGTGGGGTATTTTTCTCCTAAAGTGCTTATTCATCGTTGATTATCAAGTCTATCATCCAAACAAATTATTAGAAATAAAATAACAATGGCCAAAATTCCGAGTTTTAAGAAAATTAGTGAACCGGAAGTGAGCTTTCACGGAACAGCTTTTTCAGTTTTCGACGAATTTCGTTAAATTTGGTACACAAACTATGAAATTTGTCAAACTATGAAATAATTTTGAGAGCAGGAGTAAGAGAAAGTTGTGTGAGTGTTTCACACCAGATTTTTTTGTTTTGTTTTTGTTACTATATTATTATAAGAGAGAAAAATATTGCAATCATGTTAATCTTTTGAAATTTAGTTTTTGCCCGGATATACATATAATAATGTCCGCTATGTATGAAAAAATATGTTTTGTGAATGAATTCTCTCACACACATTCTCTCTCTCTCTCTCGCTCTGTGCGTGACAGTTTTCATTAAACTTGTTTAAATCGCATATTGCATTGAAAATGCAAACAGTAAATGGAAAAAAACAATATTAAAAAAAAAAATACGTTATATAGATGAAGGTGGCAGAGAGAAAGTTTAGCGTAGTTTAGAATATTATTTATTTAGACTCAATATTTAAAAAAATAAATAAATAAATAAAAAATAAAGTAGAAAGGAACTACCATTCTCAAACTTTTATAATTGTATAGGCACTCCCAACATTTTACTGATATGATTAGTAAAAATATTCAAAAGAGAAGTTGATTACAAAATTGCGTCATCTGTCCATCACGAACGATACTAATACGATTTATATCAAACCTGACGTATTATATATACATATATATATATATCCAGTGCCTACCAGTGACCATTCGTGCATGTCGATCCTCTATACAACTGATGAATAACAATAATGTTTTGAACGTCTCTACGAATTTCTATCACCCTTCCTTCTTGCCACCACCCTCCCCCTTTTGTAATATCAAATTTGTACTCTACTAAGTACTTTGAAACAATGGAGACGTTTCCTTTTATATTTTTCCCCTCAAGAGAATACAATACAGTAATAAGATTTCATTGTTAAGAGAAAGGGAAAACAGTATAAGAGAGAAATGCAAAGGAAACTTAGGGACTATCGTCTTCGCCAAGTCTGCCTTCTGTTTAATATCCGGACCGAATACATCCCTATAAATGAGTGCTCTATATCTTTCCCATCAACTGCTATGGGGGGGCCACTTTACACAACTCAAGACAATTACACATACATTAATATTTAAAGTTATCAACTTAAAATAACATTAATTATTAATAATTACATATATATCTTAATCCATTAAAAAAGAAATTAAATTTTCTCTGCAATTAATATAATTAGAAAAATTTGCTTTAATCATTGAATTTCCCAAAAATAAATTTCTCCACAAAATTTTTCTAATAAAACTGATTAGTTTTTTTTTTGTTTAATTTAAGGGACGTCAAGATCTCTTGGTCATTGACGCCCGGACCCTTCTCAGTTTACTATCTGTCTATCAGTCTCCAGACAGTGTTCTCTCCTTACAAACAACACTGCTCATCACCGGACAGTGAGCTGGTGTGGCTCCTGGGAAGAAAAAAAAATCTAAGGGCATCACAGCTCGACTCGAACCGGAGAAGATCTCCGCGTGGGAGTCCAGTACGCTAACCCCTTAGCTATGCCCTTCCCAGCAATTCCCTACCGATTGGTTTAAATCTATTCAGTTAAAATTTTGAGTTAAAAGCAATAATGAATGGAGCAATAATTTCGAAAGTAAATTACGAGAGAAAAGAATTTAACCATTGATATTAAGAAAGAGAAAGAATATTATGACAAACTTATTTAATACCGGTAACGCTAAAAATCTTAACGATGTGGTGCAGTAACGAACCAGGAGTATGTGACGAGGATATAATATCTCCGTCAAGTGATCAAGTATATAAGGACCTGGCCAAATTGAAGAATAATAAGCCCCCAGAAGGTGTTGAAATTGTTGAAAGAAATTGACCATGAGATACAGGTGCTAAATAAAATTTGGAACCAGAAATGAGTGGCGCACCACCAGTGGTATCTGTTTAAATTCTCAAGAAAGGGAAGCCATTATTGTGCTCGAATTAGAAGGGTATTTTACTTTTTTTTTAATATAGCTTGCAAAATTCTTTCCAACATTCTGGGTTCTAGAAATTACCTTATGTTGCCAGGGAAATTGAGATGCAATTTGGGTTCACTAAGGGTAAATCGAGTGCTGACCTGATTTTCCAGCTGAGACAAATTATGAAGAAAGCTCAAGGGCAGGGGTGTCAAAAACTCAGTCCGCAAGCGGGCCCTATGCGATTTTTTGTAGCCCGCAACGCCGCCATCACATAAAATGAAAAATAATCGCTACTAATTTAACAGTAATCACACTTGATATGTTTAAAATGCATTTGATTTAATATTCTTGCCACTTTGAAAGAAAATTAATAATAAATAAAAATTAGTACTTAATAATGGGGTACCTTAAATAATATGGGTATTAATGTTTTAATTAGGAAACATTATTAAACTAAAATGGAATCATTTCCATTTTATTGATTCAAATTAAATATTAGTATTAGTCGCTTAATTGCTTCAATTATATTTTATTCCTAAATCCTCAATATATGCATATTTTTTAAAATATCTTAAGATATTCTAAATAACTACATGTGATGCGGGCCGCATATATTTTACCAATCATCACCAAATGGCTCTTCAGTTTACATGAATTTGACAAGATGAACAGAAGGAATTTGTTTATTGCTATGAACGAATTAGGTTAAACCGGATACAACTTGTAAAGATAACCATGGAAAAAACTGAATGGCGTATTTGTGTACAATCTGACCTCTTGGTATCATTAAAGTAGAAACTGGTTTAAGATAAGGGATTCGCTTTCATGTTTCCTTTTTAATATTAAATTTGAAAAGTTAATTCGTGAATCTGGATATGTTAGTGCACTCATCTTCTATATAAATACCACAGGATCCATGCCTATCCCAAAAGCTGACATAATTTAAAAGAAATATTTCCGAAAATAGAGAAAACAAAAAATAAGCCATAAACCAAATATTGGGCAAGTTAAGTGTTTTGAAAGTAGTCTCCTTCCCTTGGTCTAATTAATGGCTAAGGTTTTGAAAAGGTGCATGGTTTAAATTATTTGGTTACTTATAGGCCGAATAGTTATATTTTGGGATCCAGAGACATTTCAAATCAAAACTGATAGAGAACACTAGTAGTTCTCTTACGCAAAACATTAATAAAAACCTGTATTAATACATAATGGATCAGAGAACTGGTTATTTGAAAGTTTTTTTCGTAAAAATAAGCAGTCGATTTTCCTCCACAGCTAGCTGTGTCGAAAATTTCTGGGTCAGAGAAATGTGTGTTTTTAAAGAAAGACTCATAACAATATTAATTATTCAGAACTGCAAAGAGATGGATTTGTCCACAGTTCAGGTTAAACAGGCGGACACACTTCGATTCTGAACATCTACTCTCTTATTCCAATCCCAAGTATGTCAAAGACCAATAAAAGCAACGAATTCCTTTCCCCCCTTTACCCTTTGCCAAGAAAAGACCCACTTAACTCATGCAAAAGAAGACTTCTCTTTTAAAAGAAAATATCTCAACAAATCTGTCCCATGCATTCAAATGTCAACTTCCTTCAAAATATAAAACTCAACATCAACTCGAAGAAAAATTGACGCTTTTAGGACTTATTTATTTAGATCAAGCATTATGGATTGTGTTACATATTCTATCAAATCTCACCATTTATCAAGTCCTTATTATTCCAAGTATTACTTCACCTAAATTACTGGCTAAGCGCCAAAATTTGCTTTCTCATTATCTGAGAAGTAAAACGTTAAGTTAAAAGCAAATTGCTGAAGTTTAATTTCTATGGTTATTCGCGAAGATTTTTTTTTTTGTATTAATGAAAACGATGGGGTTCAGATTTTCGAAACTGTGTTGCATGTATTGATGCTCACTAAAGTCTAAATATAATTTTGTTTCTTATACTTAGATGTGTGAATGAGTAGAATTATGGATGTGAGAGAATTAGAGAGCATGGATTTTAGGAAAATAAACTGGAATATATGCTCAACACTGTATAATGAATAGAACACACAAACTGCAAGGACTTTACACTAAAATAGAAGAAACAAGAGAAATATACAGAGACAGACTGGCTGAGAGATAAGAAGGTAGTAGTAGATAGGTTGCTGACTGGTTGTAAACTGTCCTTCTGTAGGGCTAGCACGGCTGTATATATGTATAGAATCTCCCACCCTAATCTGGGCCTAGTTAGCTGCGAGTAACTAAGTTGATTCTTCGTTTTTCGGATCCTATGAATCTTAAATGATTCGGATCCCATTACAGTTGACGCTGAAAATAGTAAAGTGATTAGAGATATGGAAATGCTGTGAGATATTAAGGGTTTGATACTTAAGTCTGGGCCTTGAGATTTATGAAATATATTAATACGACACCGTCTTATCCGTCTCAATCATGACACTTAATCAAGTGAAAGATTAAGCGCACGCTTATAAAAGGCATTACTTCATTTTGAATAATTAGATGTTTCTATGAATGAAATTCCTTCGGTTTTGGGTGGCTTGTCTTTTTTTCACTTAAAATGATTATCTCCAGTTTGCTGGGGTAAAATGGGGACGACGTTCTTGCCTGTGTCGATTAAGCTTTTCATTTCCAATAAGTCACCACCAGTAGGATCGAAACTTAAATGCCATTCATTGCTAGGCCAACATATTATAAGCTTTACCAAAGCAGTAATTCAAGTTACGACTCGTATTGCGGTCAGGAATGTTACATTTGAAGAATATATATTGTCACCTGAACAATGAAGATCAAAACAAAATAAATATTCAATTGCTTAAAATCCCCCTGGGTTTGTTATATCATTGTGAAATTTTCATAAAAACTAAAACCAACTGCAGCAAAAAGATAATAAAAAGTTTTTCTTCCTGAAAGGAATATTGAGTAAAACAGCTGCCACAAGCGATTTGTAATTCAATAATATTCCTCCTGTTTATTATTAACCATCCACCTTTTTAGTGTGCCGCAAACGTTTCTAATATAGGTTAGTAATATCAATAACCTCGTCAGATGTTTTTTAATAATATTGTCTTTGCAAATAATATGGTGGATAACAAAAATTCAAATTACTTTACTTGCCGCAATGAGAGCAATAAGTATTACTACTGTGGCAGATTTTGGATATTGGATTATCACCAGAAATATTACACTTATTTTTAATGTACCTCGAGTACGAAATAATCTGTTTGAAGCAAATAACTTTTCCATTATGGCTTGTCAAATTCAAATCGACAAATTTTTCAAGTTTGGGCACAATTACAAACGAGTGAATTCATCTTAAGAATACACAAAAGTCAGCGCGTTCAAAAGCACTGTATGAACGCGGGGAACCACTTGGTGTAGTAGCCCACAAGAAAATGGACTAGAAGATATTTTAGCTATGCAACGTTTTATCGCGAATTTCATTTCGTAAGTACACCTTGATCAATATCCATTATATTAATTTTGATTATAGCAACGACATTCTTAATTCGAGGATTTTAGAAATATTATCCAGGTAATTACTTTAAGTCCAGCACATTTATTTATTTTTATAGAAGCTTACAGGTGTAATCCCTTTACCTGGGAGTATTGTAAAGTAAAAATCACTTTTAATCTCTAGAGATTGAAAGTACATCTTTTCAGCCACTGAATTTAGTGTAATAATCGTCACATTATTAAACATTTGTAGGAAAAATATGTTATTTTGTTTTTGTATTTTTACTAGATAGTGTTATTAATTTATGCTGACCACCACGGAGATCAGGAATGGATAAGATAGGAAGAAAGATCTGTTATTTTATCCGTTGTAGCGTGCATATTCATTTTATTCCTGACCGGTTTCGATGGATTTTCATCCATCGTCAGTCAGAGCAAATTCACCAAGTTCGTGTAGAGAGTTCACTTCAACGTAATTTGTTCTGTACCATTCACACTTGTTGGTGTGTGTATGGTGATATACAACCAACAAACCAACAATTCTATGAACAGCAACATTGTTCAATGAAGTGATCTCTACACGAACTGGGAATTGCTCTGACAATGGATGAAATCCGAAACCGGTCAGGAACAAATGAATATGCATGCTACGACGGATGAAATACCAGCTTTTATCCAGCATTGCAGACCCATCCACATATATATTCAATAAGAAGAAAGGCATTCGTTAAAAAAAAAATATGTATATAGTCGGTCCTTTATCTGGATGCAAATTTCTTTGGGAACGGTTAATTTCCAAATTTATGGTTACTAACAAAGTGCAGATGTGCAGAACTCCAAGTGAACTGTTGCAGTTTTTCTGTCTTAACATCTCTCCCTATTACTACTGTCGTTGCGTTCTAGTAGTTATCTGCCACAATTTATCCGCCCTTGTAAAGTTGGTACATGCATACAATGTGGGCCAGATGGTGAAAATTGTTTCCTATAGGGAACACCGATACCGTAAGAGGGCGTGTGCGCCCATTTTATTTAACGTCTGAAAAGTAATAATTGCAACCAAACACATATGCTGTAATACTTGCTACTCGTACAAAATAAATACGTACCATTTTGCATGCATTCAACAAAAAAGAGAGAGAAACCAAAAGCACCTGGTGTTTTGCAAATATGAAATATTTTTATTTTACATAAGAGTTTTATATTTTAGAGAACTTGAAAACGTCTTTACTGATAACAATTTATCCGTAAACATGGGGAAATGTGGATTATCTTTTTTTCTGTTCTTCTTCAATATTTCATTGTTTATATTTTTATTCTTATTTTATTATTTATTATTTTGTTAAATAATTTTCTGGTCAAATTACAGAGTCACAGGCACTGAACCAAAAATCTTCTCTGAATTTGTTTAATTCCCACGCATTTATTTATGCAACAATAATTTACCATATCAATTAATTAATTATAAAATATATATAAAGTAATTGTTTATTAATGAGGAAAAAAATAATATTGGTAAACAATATGTTGAAAGTTATAGTTACAATTTAATGTTATACATATATTCAGCTGGTAGTTATTGCGATATAATTTGAAAATTTATTATTTACACACAGACAACACGATGAATTTATAAATAAAATTGAGAAATTTAAAAATGTTTGGAAACTACGAGAAATTTTGCAGGGTTATTCTCGAGATCTCGACAAAAAGATAAAAAAAACTTCATCAAAATTTTTCTTTCCCAATCTTGGTATTTATCCAATATCGCCGCGTTCTTTGTTCTTTGAGGCCGATATCATACTATGTATGATTTCCAAAATAATAAATTGTTTACCATTTCTCTACAGTATTATGAACTATTAAATAATAAATAAACTATATAAATTGTAATTTTGTATTTTATGTACAACGTTGAAGATATATATTACCTTATATTTCAATATTGAAAGCTAAGCAGCACATAAAATACAAAAAATAAAGGTTTTATTTAAAAAGATAAGTTATAAAAAGAGTCGCGCTGATTACGTCCTCGTTTATATCATTTATAGTCACTTTCAAAACGCACCCCGGCCCCCCAACCAAACACACGCTCATAAATTTGGTAATCCGTTTAGGTAAAATAAAACACAGGCACAAAAGTTTCGGGCAAATTTTGATCAACCAGAATTATGACTTGACTGAATAGTTTTTTTCTTTCCATTAGATTCACAATTCACAATCAGTTATTCACAATTTACTCGAAAACGGCTCCAATGATTTGGGCCTATAGGAAGGAACAGTAGCGTTCGTTAAGCGTTAAGCTATCCTCTAAAATACCACTTCAGTATAATGTATGGTTTTACCACCTGCATAATATTATTATACACAAGAAACATTGATAGAATTCTAAACTTGGGAGAAAATATTTATACAGGTGGAATATTTCTCTGTATAGACAGAAACGTATCCACTTTTATTTGTAACATTTTCCGAAACTAATTAATAAAAATGCTGGTGTGAAACACTCACACAACTTTCTCTTATCCCTGTTCTCAAAATTATAATTGACAAATTTTATAGTTTGTGTACCAAATTTAATGAAATTCGTCGAAAAGTGGAAAAAAAAAAAACACGTTCAGTAAAATAAAAGTTGTATTTCTAAGCACTCATGTGTAGTTTATATATAGTTTCAAGAAAATCGTTGGGACCTTTTTTGAGAAAATCGCAAAAAACTGAAAAATTATTTAGTAAATTCGTCAAGTAAACGCACTTCTTCCCTCATCCGATTTTTTTCAAACTCGGAGGAATTTCAACAATATATTTACTTCTTATTAACATTATTCAGATGAACAGAAATTGCTAATAAACTAAATACCACTTGAATATAAACCCACCCCTACCCCAAAAATGCCCTTAATGAATTTTCTCGGAGAAATGTTTCAAATAAAAGTTGTAGTTCCTAGTATGTGTAGTTGATATACCAAGTTTAAAGAAAATCGTTGGAACCATTTTTGAGAAAATTGCAAAAAAGTAAAAAAAAAAACTAACTAGTAAAGTGGTACTTCCGGTTGAGGAATTTTGAATTCAGATAACACGTACTGTCAGATGCCATGGTGATAACCTAAACGGAATATCAAGTTTCAACTTTGGTTTTTCATTTTTGAGCTATGCTGTTCACAACACACAGACAATTTGCTAAAAACCACTTTTTTTCACTCAGGGGACCTCAAAAACGGATATTTTTCCGGTGAAAATTCGATATACAAATCTGACACGATTATAATACTTCCTCTTACCAGGAGTAAGTAAAAGAAAATAATAAAATTATTTTAAAAAGGTTTTGCGAATCTGTCTAGCTAGGTATAAATTTAAAACGCACAAGCTCTGTTGATTCCAAAGAGGGCGGCTCAAGAAGGCAGGGGAAACTCCTATCAACTTTTTTCATGGCCAGCCTAACTAAACGTTTGCAAACGTTGCAATTGTAAAGAAAATTTGTTAATTAAAATTGTATTAATTGCAGTTAAGACAAAGTCGTGTGAGTGTTTCACACTAGATTTTTTTAGTTTTATGTGACAAGAGAAACTCCTAGCGTCTTCTATACGTAAATACAAATTGGTTTAACTCTTAGGACAATATGTTTTACTGGTCCCTATTTCATAAATCCCGTTAATAGAGAACAATGAAAATACACTTCTGAAGCTCTGATAGCCTCTAATTTCCTCACATTCTTTCCACAAGTTTAGTTTACGATATGTTTGCATGCAACTGTTATATCTGCTTAACGGTGTTAATTATGAATACTTTATGTTGTGAAATGTGAATGGACTAACTTTAAAAATATCAATATTGTAACAATAATTTTATTAGCAAATGACAATAGTTTGAAATAGATAAATAATAGATTAAAAATTCAATAATTTCATTAGAATTCATTAGATCTTTTTATTGACAAATATAAAACTGTGATATTAAAATTCTGTTACCAAATTAATATAATAACAGAAAATAAAGCAAAAAGGATATTAGGGATCGTGCGCAGTAACTGCCCTAACTGATCCCCAATTAGTCAGAAGGGCTCTTTCCATTTATAAAAGCTAAGCTTTACAATTAATCCCCACTTAATTATTTCCGCTAATATTAGTATAATCAATTATATTAATGCAATTAAATGACTGGACAATTAATTTTAGTAAAGTAAATCTTTTCTCGACTGTTTTGTATGTAGTCTGATGGGGAGCTTTAAATAAACTTTGAACATAATAAAATTGTGGAATATGAAAAATAATAATTTGTTTCTGGGATAAGTGTGAGGATTGTAAATTTATGGTGCGTGGACGAATTTTTAGGATCAGCAGGTTGCCATAGTTTTCCGCGCGGGAGAAAAGCGAGATTCAAGCATTATTAAGAAAACCGTAATGTTAAAAATTCTTCAATCTTTGTAATCTGTATGAGTCCAAAATCATGGAGACAGAACCTAAAACTTATGCTACGCGTGTTACATTAAATCCATTGAAAAAAAAAAAGCATTAAATTCTTAATAGCTTATGCATGATGTTAGACAAGACTGAAGTATGATGAATAGATATGAAAAAAATCTGGTGTGAAACACTCACACAACTTTCTCTTACTCCAGTTCTCAAAATTATAATTGACAAATTTTATAGTTTGTGTACCAAATTTAATGAAATTTGTGAAAAACTGAAAAAACTGTCTAGTAAAAGCGCACTTCCGGTTTACTAATTTTCCTGAA
The DNA here is from genome assembly GCA_011037195.1 of Triatoma infestans. Classification (NCBI taxonomy): domain Eukaryota; kingdom Metazoa; phylum Arthropoda; class Insecta; order Hemiptera; family Reduviidae; genus Triatoma; species Triatoma infestans. The sequence goes on from JAAEAF010007827.1 coordinate 19,520, forward strand.
TCTCGGAATATTAGCCATCTATTTATTTCTAATTAATTTTGTTTGGGTGATTGAATTTGTATAATCAACTATCACTTTAGAAGAAGCTGTAACCCCCCTCCCCCAAATATGCACTTAAATGAATTTTTCCAGAGAAATGTTTTAAATAAAACTTGTAGCTCTTTGTATGTGTAGTTAATATATGTAGTTTCAAAAAAATCGTCGAAGCCATTTTTGAGAAAATCGTGAAAAAGTGAATAAATCATTTAGTAAAGTGTTAATACAAACGCCTTCTGGTTACCCGATTTTTTTCAAAACTCGAATTTCACAACATATTTAATTCTAATTAACATTATTTAGAAGATAGAATTGTTTAATAAACTGAAATAGCAGTTAAGATGAAACCTAACCCAGAAATGCCCTTAAATGAATTTTCCCGGAGAAATGTTTCAAATAAAGTTGTAGCTCTTTGTATTGTAGTTGATATAACAAGTTTAAAGAAAATCGTCGGAGCCATTTTTGAGAAAATTGCAAAAACGTAAAAAAAACCAACTAGTAAAGTGGTACTTCCGGTTGAGGAATTTTGACAGATAACGCACCGTCAGATCCCATGGTGATACCTAAACGGAATATCAAGTTTCAACTTTCTACGGTTTCTCGTTTTTAGCTATGCTCTTCACATACATACACACACACACCACACACACAACACACACACACACACACACACACACACAACACACAACCATTGCTAAAAACCACTTTTTTACTCAGGGGACCTCAAAACGATATTTCCGGTAAAACTCGATATCGAAAATTTGACACGATTCCAATACTTCCTCTTACTAGGAGTAAGAGAAAGTAAAAACTGTTATTTAGAAAAATCAACCCTGCATTGGTTTTGGCATTGCCATTGGTTTTGGCATTGCGGTAGGCTCTATATACGGTGAAAATTGTCCACATTCCTGTAGACTCTTTTCTTAATTTTTGTGAAGCTGTTAGTTCAATGACTTCTCAAAATAATCAAAATCGCAGGTAGTTCATAGATGATATTCCAATTAACTTAATTAACTTGCTATCAAACTACCACCAGAGACAGACCTACTGGCCAGACAAGAAGGTTACTGACAAAATCAGTGAACTGGGATAGGCTTCTATTGAAGATTTTTTCGCGATCTTCTCCTTCAACGAATTTGTGTAAAACATCGCTTACTAATACCTGGATGTATCACGCGAATTGCATATTTTTCAAAGAAAATAAGGTTTTTTTTTGTAGAGTTTTGAGTGAGTGGTGATCTCACACTTCAAAGTGAAGTTATTTCAATTTACCGTAGGATTCTTAGTAACTATGATGTAATTTTTAGGGAAAAAGGTTTAATAATACTCAAACTTGAAAAAAACTCGACTGAGAGGAGGAAGTGCGAGTATAGAGATTCGCTCTTTACTCGTAAAATGTTCTAACATTTTCCTTCAACTTGATTTACTCGATTACCAATACTAATCACTTTTATTCGAAACATTTTTCCGGAATTCCGTTTTTTTTCTTTTTAAAACCTATTGTTTTTCTTGCTTGGATTTCCTATTTCCCTACTATCAATATAATAATAATTAAACATAACATTATCACATTAAAAAAGGAGAATAAAATGTGTGAAAATCAACCTATCAAAAATTATGCGAATCAATTCAATAAAAATTACGAACAAATTTAAAACAAACTGAGCTTGATTAACATAAATTAGCTTCTAGATGAAGCAGTTTATTTGAGGGGGGCATGCACAATGTTTACTTATGCAGAAGTTTATAAATCAAGTTAATTAAATGTAAAGAAAGTTTGGGGAAAAAAAACCAGAACAGTGGTTGATGTGATGAAGGAAAGAGACTCTGAAAAGAAACGCTGAAAGTATTATAACATGCATAATAACTTGAGTCTTTATTTATCAAGAGAAATTTCATCTAGATGGGGATTTTTTTTAATCCAAAACTTTTCTTTGCGCCCATTAGACTTAGTAGGGGGTCGTTGAATAATTTACGGCTTATCAGTGGAGAAGAGAAGAAATGAGTTTGGTATTGGCAATAGCGATACAAAGAGGGAGAGATTATGTGCTGATATAAAGAGAAGAGGTAAGATAATTCGATATAGAGAAAGGAAAAATCGCTATTTTTGGGGGGTTAAGAGGTAACCAGTGCGGTGCACCCCCCCCCCACTTCAATAGCGACTAGCTTGTGTTAGTAGAAAGTAGTAACATGTGCACAGAAGAGTGAAGAGGCTCATTTATTGGTTGAAAGTAGATTCTGAGAGGATTATCGGTGATAATCTGGAAGTGTGTGTGTGTGTGTGTCCGTGTGCAGTTGTGAAAGCAAAGCAATGAGAACTCTGCCGGCCACATCACCACACAAGTAGGTTTTTCACCCAACACGCATACATACCTGCTGGTGTACACTATCTCTATAAGGCCAGCCAGACCTAGTCACACCGACTCTAAAGGGATATAACCTGCCGTTAAAGTTGACAGTTGGTAGCCATCTGCTACCCAATACTTGATACATAATCTCCTATACTCTACTAGTACACATATGTACCTTTTAATATTAGAACGTATATGTCCCTCTCTTCTAATCTTTACCTGTAACTCGGCCGGCCCGATAATATATATATATATATATTTGTGATTTAATATTTTTCAATGATAATCATTAACAGTAATATTGTAAAAGTTAGTTAAATTATAATATCAAGTGCCCAACTTAAATTAGATCAGAAAATAAATTTCAAAGAATAAGTTACTTAAGAAGTTTACAAAAAAATTTTAAAAAGGGCTTTAGAATAAAATATGGACAATAAAACAAGTCTGTCTTAGAAATTCATATTTTACTTGGCTAAACAATTCTTCTAGTTATGTAAACCATGCTCGTTTTGTAACCAACTTCTCTAGCTCTTAAAAGTTTTTATTATTATTAAATTGGCCACTTATAAAAAATAAATGAATTGTTTTATATGTAGTTACGAATGAAAAATGCAGAAAATGAACATTTAATAGAAATGAATGATATAATTTATAAAAAATAAAATAGTGAGGTTCTTACTGGAAAAAAAGGAAACACTCATCAACTTTTACTTAAACATGGAGTTTATACACAACGCAGAGGGGGGAAGGGTGATATAATCTATATATATATATATTATATATAATATATATGTGTGTGTTAAAAACAGTTAAGTTTCCAGGTCAGTGATTTGGTAGAAATCGATGTTTCGCCCATATTGCATTGGACTTCTCCAGGATTGTATCAACTTGAATATGCTAATGATTCCGTTAGCAATATTAGCGAAACGTCGGTTTCTAGTAAACCAGGTTTCAACCTAGCAACTCAAGTGTCTTTTTCCACGGGAATGGCCGCGGAAGCATACATTTTTGGTTCTCAAAAATGCAGCCAATACTTGAAATTGAAGGTTCTCTGAGCACTCCCAATTCTAGAATCAATGTTTCTAGAAATTAAAGAAAAACAATTGGGTCGTTTCATAGAAAATATTAGAAAACTCTGTAAAGGTGCATTTCCAAATCAACCGATTTACTTTATATCATCAGAGACATTTTCCGAGATATCCTGCTTCATTTTGTGGCGTTTGCGCATCTTCAGGATGCATTTGTCAGACAGTGTGATAACACAGCCTTACTTGCACAGAGCAAATTCAGTTTACACTTTCATACCCATAACTCACACTCATACTCTCATCATAGCTTGGAATAGTAGCAAGCAATGATTATAATGTCACTTACTATTACATAATATTTGACGTGGTAAAACGATAACAATGTACTGAGTTAGCAGCACTTTAGAAGAAAGAGCACCGCCTCCCCAGCACCACCACCCCAAAAACAACAATTTTCCTGAAAATATATAAACATCTTGGGTAAAGTGTTATTTCCGGTTGTGGGAGTTTGACAGATAACTTCCTATCGGATCCCAAAATAAAACCAAACGAAATGTGAATTTTGAAATAGATAAAAGTTGTGCTTTTTTATTTTTTGAGCCATGTTGTTCACATACATACATACGTATGTAATGGTAACAGGATTAACGTATTGTTGATAGCATTTAAATGAAGACACAAAGTCACTGAATTTTACACAAATTTATATATTATACAGAGAACAGAGCGATCGAGCAAAGAATGGTGATATAGAATGATAGAACTGGCTAATTTAAGAACTCGTGTCTAGCTGAAAACTTTTTAGCATGTAAAAGTACTTATGGGAGGGGAGAGAGAGAGAGAGAGAATGAGTTAAGACAGATGATTATTTACAATAAGCAGTTTGAAAAACACTTTCAGAGCTGTAATGTCGACTCACATAAGCTCCTGCATGATTGGCTGGCTGTTTTCTTCATTGTAGTTACTTCAGACTTCTTCAAGTGTTTTCTAATTACTTGTTAAACATTTCAAAGTTGATCTTGCCACTTGCTACAGCCCTCAGATGATTTTCGGCTATTTTTTCAGGTTCATCTACCTCTTGTTGGGAGCTAGTTTCTACGGGGAGAACCTTGAGTTCCCCGGCACAGTGCATATGCATATTCGTCCATAGGCACAGTGAACATGACAGACAGAGATGATAAAGCTTACTTGAACCGCCTGGAGGACACAGTGCTAGTAAGCGCAGCTATGGACTAATATTGACAATGTACAGTCCAGCGCTTGTATGCTGTCCTTAAGAACGATTAATTCCGTTACAAAAAACATTCAATTTTCTATAAACCACATTTATTTTTTGGACTCGGGAACCACGGAAACGTGTATTTCGGTAAAAAAAATTCATTTTCGAAAAATTTAAGACGAACGCAGGCAGTAATTCCTCCTACCAGCAGTTGATTTATTTATCTAAACTTTTGCTGAAGATAAACGAAATAGATTAGCAGTAGCAGTGGCAACTGGGTGGAAAACGGCATCTAAAATTCAATTAATGTCTTTTCCAACTTTATAACTACATTTAGGATTTGATTGGACTGGAAAACAATTACAAATTATCACTATTTTCAGTAATAAGGCCAAATATGGAACAGCGATTTATTCAGAGATTTATTTTATTACAAGCATGAAACAGCAATATTGGATTGTTCAGTATCGTCAATAAACTCAGCACTATCTGGATCGGCTGAATAGCATTTAGATTTAGCAATAGCCATTTTGGTCAGGACCTCCGTTCTCTGCTAGGAAGAAAAATGAATCTGATCCGCAACGCTCTTCTTAACTGACATAAAAAAAAATTCTCGCAGTAGACGGTAAACAAAATGTAAGTAAAATAATGTATAATAAAAATCAAGAAAAAACATCAAACTTGCCATTTTAATTACAATAGTGTGATTTACATTTTGTTTATTGTTAACAATTTTATTAAAAGCTATTTAAACTTATATTACAGCCTGTTTAAATGGCGCATAATGCAATAGTGTAATGTTGCCAGAATTTTCGTTAAAATAGCGTACATACACAGCTAAATGCAATTTCGTTTTAGAAACTAGCTTTACACTAGTTTTATGGTAGCTCTCTAGCTAACAAATGGATTTGTGTGCATTTCTATTGCTTCTCTGAAATATATCAGTGTTTGTGTTTGTACTAGGTATAATAAATTTATATATATATATGCTGTGAACATAAAGAGCTTTTCTAACAATATATTCTGTTCAAAGAACAAATATATTATGTCAGAAAAGGTTTTTGTATAATATAAAAAAAAAAATTCCGGTAGGTTGTTAACCGTTATTGAATGAAAAGAAGAAGGTAATTTGTTAATGTTGGGGCCCTTCAGTGTGAAGGGATAGATTTTCCTCCTGGACATTGGTATAGAAACTGTCTTCAATCACTCTGCTTTTTTTCTCACTGTTTTAAAATTGGGTCACATTCAATTTTTTTTTTTTATTGACTTCTTCTATTGTACACTAACTAATGGGATTTACTGGAGATTTTTTTTATATATATAAATCTAAAAGTTTTCAATAAGAAACTTTTACTTTCTCCTTACTATTTAAACACGAAGTTCTGCTTTCGTCTTAAATTTCCAAAATTGTACTTCGAGAGCGATAAGTCCCTGGAAGCAAAAACTTGATATTTCGTTCGCGTAAGTACCACTATCATCGTATCGTATCTAAAACTACGATTCTGTAAAAAAAAAAAAAAATAACCTGTTTACAATTTTTTTTAAATTTTCATTGGATGTTTTGTTGTTGAGGTTATGAAAAATTATAATAATAAAGAATGATTACTATGAAAAATAAAGTAATAAAATTGTAATAATATACATTACTATCATTAGATAAGTATTACTTAAAAAAAAGTTTTTGGTTTAATAATTGTTAATTATAAAGTTACGATTTCTTGATACCCTGTTAACTTACTAGGAATTAAGAGAATGTCAAAAAATGTTTTGAATATTTCTTATGTTGGATTTTGAAGCAGCAACGTTTAAAACTTTCCAATATTATGCCATTTCTTCTCACTAAATATAATACTAACCTACGAGGTGTGTAAATTAAGTAATGAGACTGATTTTCTAGTGTTCGATCTGGCAACACTGGAGACGCGGCGCATGCGTGGTAGGGCAAGTAAACATCTGATACACGTCCAGTGCAAATTTGAAAATGCTAGAGTTGTTACATTGTCCGCAGTGACTTTTTTTGTGAGCAAGGTTTTTTCAGTGCGTTTTAAAAATGAGTGACATCAATTACGAGCAACGTTGTGCTATCAGGTTTTGCTTCAGACTTGGGCACAGTGCAACGGAAACGTTTGAAAAACTGTGCCAGGCCTATGGAGACAATGTTTTGTCGAGAGCACAGGTTTTAAGGTGGTTTAAGTCGTTTGCAGAAGGAAGGGAATCAATTGAAGACGAGCCTCGCAGCGGAAGGCCTTCATCTTCAAGAACCGACGAAAATGTTTGGCAGAATCCGCGATCTCGTGCGTTCAGATCGTCGTTTGACAGTCCGAATGATTGGCGAAGAGTTGAATTTGACTCACACAACCGTTCATCAAATTTTGACTAATGAATTGGGGATGAGAAAAATTTGTGCAAAAATGGTTCCGAAAAATCTTTCACAAGAGCAAAAAGACATCAGAAAGGAAAGGAGCCTTGACTTTTTGGGAGCAATTGAAAACGATCCCAATTTTTTGGAACGTGTTATTACAGGAGACGAGTCTTGGGTGTTTGAGTATGACCCAGAAACTAAGAGTCATGAGCATGCAGTGGCACCTTCAACCTCTCCAAGGCCAAAAAAAGCAAGAATGAGCAAGTCAAAAATCAAATGCATGCTGATTTGCTTTTTTGATAGCCAAGGAATCGTTCACAAAGAATTTGTGCCTCAATGCCAAATGGTAAACCAACATTTTTACCGAGCAGTTCTTGAGAAACTTCGAAAAAGAGTCATGCGTGTGAGACCAAACATCAAAAACAAGTGGGTGTTGCATCACGACAATGCTCCGTGTCACACCGCGATTTCTATTAATGAGTATTTGGCCATTAATAACATTCCTGTGGCTCCTCAGCCTCCTTATTCACCCGACTTGAGTCCGGTGACTTTTTTTTGGTCCCCAAATTGAAAAATCATCTCAAGGGACGTCATTTTGGAACATTGGAGAATATTCAAACAGCCGTAACCGACCAACTGAAGTCTATTCCAGTATCCGAGTCCCAGCACTGCTATGACGAATGGAAGAATCGTCTTCAGCGTTGTGTGGCTTCCCAAGGTAGTTACTTTGAAGGGGACAATGCTGAATTGTAATTTTATTTGAATAAAAAAAAGATAAAAAATTAGTCTCATTACTTAATTTACATACCTCGTACATATAATATTAAGGTTTACTAAAATATGTTTAGTAGAATTCCAATCGTTTGACCGGAAAGGCGATTATACCGTATAGGTTTCTGGAATTTATCGAAAAACAGCTCCAATGATACTTCTTGAACCTAGAATACTTGCACATATATGAAATTGTCAATTCTTTTTGCGACTTTTTAAAGAAAAAATATTTTTAGGAGTTTCGTAGAATGTATTAGAATGCCCGAACTCCGACAGATGTACAGTGTACCGGATCTGGTCTCTTTCGTATGAAGGAATCAGTCGAGGTGGAGAGAGGATGCCAGTTGAAAGAATCCCCAAAAAAATAACGGAAAGGTAAGCCTGAAGGACGTGGAATGCAGAGGACGTCCACGTAAAAGATGACTGGACGATTTGGAGGAAATCCTCCAAAGACTCGGTGTGAGGAGATGGAGGAGACTTGCCCTAGGGAAAGAAGAATGGCAAAAAGTAGTGGAGGAGGCACAAGTCTTTGAAGGATCGCAGGCCTTGAAGGAAGGGCGTAAGTAGGTAGTGTAATGGAATCGTTTGATGTGGAGTTTGTTGGTATATGATAGGAGTTTATATATCGGTGTTGGCCACACTCACACCAAGACATCTGTCCTAGTGTGCGACCTTCGTAGTTTGCTGACCTTATTTAGGTCAGTGGCCAACCTTATCGGTGCTTGCTTTGATGTAAAGTATTGAAAAGGGCTTTGTTATTTGTTTGGCCGGCATTGTCTTGAAGGCGGCGGCCTGCTAGGTCGCTGGTTATAAATTGCTCTTTTATTACTGCCATCCTTTGTTAAGATAGCAGCTGGCTGGAACCACTTTGACATTGGTATGACTTTTTCTATGTCATTACAGTAGCCAGGTAGGTAAGAGTGTATGACTTAAGACTTAATTTAATTACCGTCACAACAACTTCTGCAGGGAGCTCAGAGAATGCGCTGCCATACAGCTGAATGTAATCTTACATTCAGGTAGTCCCAGTGACCTAAAAACCAACAAGCATAATAACCACCACCAAACTATGTTTGTGGTAATAGATGAAAGATCCAAGTTTAGTAAGTGAGAGAAAATTACGTCAATTATAACAATCTGTAATAAGAGAAGTTCATCTGACTGTTTAACAATAGAAATTGGTTTTGTATTCTAATTTGGGTTACAGATAATATTAACAATTTGTTTAATAGATTGTTCGTCGGTAATTAGAAAAGATTAAACAATAACTGATTCGTATTACATATAGTTATCGCACTGACATTCAAGTAAAAAACTTCCTTTTAGATAATGGACCAATCTGAATGAATTTGTGCCTTGTGTGGACTGAATAGTTAAGTGCATATAAACTGACACTACTTCACAATATGAATAAATAGATCTCTAGACTAACTCTAAAATATGTCTCATTCTTTTGTTGTCCTATTATTGTGACAATTGGTCTTCTCAAATTTGTATAATATTCATCAAAAACATGTTAACTTGAAAATGAAATTATGGAATAATCTCACTCTGATGATGTGTAGTTTTTTTTTTTTTAACTACTTTATTATCTTATGGAGACAGAAATTCTTAAGTAACTAGCAGCAAACGTGAAAATGATCTCGTGTTCGACACACCATGCCTTCCGGTCCTACTGTTGTAGTCAAGAATAAACTGATATTAATTACTTACCACTGAGCAGAAAAGATAACAGTTCAAAGCAATTCATGATGATAGAAAACCTCAGAAATTCATAAACCTCACCTGTAAAAGAAAAAAATTCATTATCATTCTGATAAGATTATATATTTCATGTACAAAATTAGTTAAAAATCTTTATTTAAAGTAAGAAAAAGAAAGTGCTTTCTAGATAGAAAAGAAATAAATAGTTTGTAATTTTAAACTAAGTAGTTACCTGAGAACTTCATTATGTGAGAGCAGGAAACAAAAGCCATGAGAGGATCATTTCTTCTTTGAACATTCATAATTTTTTTTATATCCAAGGGTAGAGGATTAGTAACGTCAACAACTCTTTCTTTTAGTCTTTACATTTCGAACTAATTAGGTCATTTTCAGTTTGTTAAATTTCTTTTAGGCTTGTCCTGCCGGACGTCAAAGTTATACACAATAATATTTTGAAAATCGTTAGAATAAAATACAGTTTTAATAACTATTTAGAATAACTACGGGAAATTATATAAAGGTTATTTTACAATGGATTGAATTTATTTTTTTTGTACCAATGAGATTTGAATTAATTTAATTATTTGGTGGTTTTACAATAAAGGATCACGATTATACTGAATGAGGATATAGGAAGAAACTTTAATCTATATTAACATAGAAAAAAAAATATAATCTATATGTTTTGTCAAAATATTAAATAGTTGTCAGAATTGTGTTTTATTAAAATGGTTTTCAATGTTATTGTGTATTCATTGACGTCCTCTACGCAGAACAAGCCAAAAAGAAATGCTCAAGCTATGAAGATGGACCTCATTAGTACGAAACGTCCTATTTAGTTCAAGTGAATTAATAAATAATATTGTGAAACTGAGATGAGAGGATCAGAGACATTTTCCGTGGTAGCCTGCTTCATTTTGTGGTCATCGACCGGTTTTTGAAAAATTTTGTCTGTTGGTTTATTAAGTTTTGTGTCTTGTGTTTATATATTTCGAGTTGTTCTATTATGTCAAGTCGTCGTCCTTTGTGGCCACAATGTATTAGCTTCATCGTGGTCGTGACGTCATCGGGTTTGTGTTTGTTAGTGTTTAGGTGATTGGCATAATTTGAGTCAACTTTGTTGTACTTGTATGATCTGATATGTTCGTTAAATCGTTCCTTGATTTTTCTGCCGGTCTGCCCAACGTAAATGTTGTCACAGTCCGGGCATTTCAACTCGTAAACCCCACTGCTGTCATACACGTCAGTGAACTCGGTACGAGTGCGGATTTTGTTGCCTAATTTGTTGTTTATTCGGGTCTTAATGCCCACTTTTTTGAAAAAATATAAATAATAAAACACCACAAAAACTGAAATGAGAGGAGTTTGTCACTAAACTTAAGCCTGGTAATAAGAATTTCAATCTCCTCACTAATACCAGATATTATTATTCATAATTTTTGTTTAGATCGTTCAAATTTTAATTATGCCAGAAAGTTATTTATTTATTTAAAAAAAAAACAACAAATTTTTCTACAAACCATAAAGTGTAGAATTTAACAAGAAAATATTAGAGTTCAGTGACTTAAAATTAAGGGGAAAGGACGTAGTATTTGCGTGTCAGGTAAGCTAATGTTAAATCTGAAAAAAAAGAAGGAAAGTTGAAGCTGTCACGAAATCCTAGCTCCTACAAATAATAACCAACATTAAACCTTTATATTTAACAGCAACCGACATAACTTAATTTCTTTTTTCTTCTCTTTCTTCCACAAGTCAGGGGAATGGGGGGAGGGGGACAAATATTAAGAGCAGTTTTCTTTAAATTGGTGATGATTAGTGGGAATTACAATGAAAAAAAAAAATGATATGATATGAAAAACTAGTTCTCTTCTCTTATAAGTTATTTTATTTAACAAGAGATTAAATGTGCCCGTTTTTAACACAGACTCGAGTTTAAGGTTTGCCCATACAGTAAGAATAACTAAGTAAGAATGGCATCTGAAGGAGAATTACAAAAGAACATTACTCTCGTGTTAAATAAGCCTCAGTAAAAGCTACTTAAAAAAAAAAATATAAAAGCTAGTAACAGGGGATGTTAATTTCTAAGAGAATGTTGTCCACTGAAAAGGGAAAGTTATCTTTATCAGAAAAGATTGTAAAAACACAATAAGTTAAAGTTAAGAAAATTATATTATGTTTTCTGATATTTATAATTTACTGTTAATACTAACTATTTAATTTACTATTTTTAAAGCGTTTATAAAAATATTTAATTGAAGAACGTGGACTTGAATATATGGTATATAATTTAGCACTTTACCCAAAACGTAAAATTTATTTAATTAAATGGTGTCTACAATATTTCTTCTTCTTTTTTTAATCTCTAGATATTAAAATGTCACTTTTAGTAACAGATAGTAATGAATGTTATAGCGAAGGCAAAAAGTAAATGGCGATGACCACCACCAGAATATACTCGGGAAAAAAACATTGCGCCCCCTTCTGGTTATAAGACTTGGCCCCTCATATTGGGCTGTTGCTCCAAAGTTAGATTTAGTTCAGTAACTATTCTTGAATTTTTTCCTCTTAATTTTATAAAAGGAATTCTAACTTTCATTTAGAATAGGAAGATTTTATACAAATAAAAGATTATCTGTCCACATGCGTTCGTCTAATGAACGCTGCAAGCAAGCGCCTTTGGTGTAAGATTTCGGGTTTCGATTCCTACAAAATTATTCTGCTTTCCTTCTTATCTGAAGTCGAATTTTAATAGAGGTTGATAACATAAAGGATGGTTTTTCCTTTATAATATTTCAAAATAGCTTTAAAAAATCAATTCTTTTGAAAAATATAAAAATAAATAAAAATTTAATTTTATGTTTAATGATGACTCACCAAGAACAAATGTTTAATTTAATGTTTAATGATGACTCACCTAAGAATAAATGATTGAAAGAATTTTATGTTTAATGGCGATTCATTTAAGAATAAATCTAGAAAAAATAATAAGAGAGAATAGGATTTTAACAATAAAACCATCGCTTATAGCATTTCATTTTATAGTTACTTTATTTATATCCTTGCAAACAGATATTTATTTATTAAACCAACATTTTGGATTTTAGAAGAGTCTAAGAGTAGAAGACCGATAAAGATTTTAAAAATATGAAGGCGATTATTATATTTCCTTCAACATTAAGATAAGGCTGAAATAAAAAATATCTAAGAACGACATAATTATCGATAATGACAATAATAATAATAATAAAACTTATGGATAAACAAACTTAAATTTTTAAAAAAGAAATTGTTAAGAAAAATATAATCTTTAAACCGTATAACATCAGCACAAATATATATTATTGTGAAGACAGCATTAAAAAAAAAAAGATTGACGGAAATATGTTTCACGACCCATTAACTCAAGAAATATTTTTTTTACATTTCCCCCACCAAAAGTTTTAACTCCCTAAGAATTTTTTTTTTTAAATGTTCTTTTTTTTTTTTTTGTTTTTATGTTTTTTTGTTTAGTGCCGTTGAAAGATGTTCTATTATGCAATGTCATGCTTTTAAGGACACTTTTCATGAAATAAACATTTATCACTATGTATTTATATTCTTAAAAAATATGCATTCATTTTTTTTTTAAATAATTTTATGTATTATATAAATAAACAAGAAAAATATTTATATGTAAGTTTTACACCAACATGTGCTAATTATTTTATGAAAAAAATTTCCTATGCAAATATCATCATCTTCCTTGATATTAATTAACTTATGATTAAAATATGTATTTAGTTTAGCATATTCCACTAACAGCTACTAGAGCTTAAAAACCTTCACATAACGTCTACATAATATTTTTAGTTTGAGAACTTTAAAGGAAATGTTTTGAGTTTTTTTTTATAACAGGAATTATCTAAAAATCACCTTCGGTTCTATTCGTGATATATTCGCTTGAGTTAATGCCGATTTATTACCACAGATTAAGTAAACATCAAATCAAGTTAAGAAATACAAGGGAAAATTCAGTTAAGGAGGCTTTTGAGGGATAGGGGGACTATGTTTTCTTCTAATTTACTATAAAATTCAATCATCTAAATAATAAATTAATTAATCGGTTGTTTGAAAGTACGGTTTTTACTGGAGTTTTTTTTCAAGTATTCTATGATTGTCTTCATAAAAACACCGACGGAGTTCATTAAATTTGATACGCTAACGATATATGTGTCATCACTATTGTTTGAAATATTTTTCCGAGCAAGTTTGCGTGAACAAGATTTTTTTTTATATTGCGTTGCCTATTTTGCAGATTTTTTTTTTTTTTTTTTTTGGCAATCATTCTATGCCAAACCATCCTGGGCAGCGAGTAAAGAACTAGTCAAGGTCCGGGTTTCATTTAAATGAATTAGGACATTGTGAGCTCAAAGATTCCGGCTCTTTTCGTATTTTGGAAGAAATTCAATTGCTATCTGAAAAGAAAACTTTAAAAGATATAATTCATATTGATTTATGGAAATCTTACCATTATTTTTTAAATGAAGAGTTAATGAGTTAGAAAATAATCGAGGAATGTTTAGAAAACTGTATTTAAACAGACAAATTACTTTGCGAGATGTATAAGAATCAAGAGTTACATTAGCGAAAGCAATGAGATGTTGGAACAGCGGAACGAGCTAACGGAATATAAGATAATAGAATGGGGAGTGAGACAATTTGTTGGCTGTGAGTTGGTTGAGCCCCATAGCTTTTACAAACAGGGTAAGTTTAGCAAGAGGTTGGTGTGGTTCAGTATGGTTAAGTTCACTGTCTTGGTAACCATGGACCACTTTCTCTTCTTCCTTCTGCTTCTTCCATTTCCACATTCTCTATTCTTACCCACTAATGTGCTCTATTCCTTCATCTTAACATCTATTTTCTACTTGTACAATTTCAATCTTCTCCAAGTGTAACATTTACTTTATAAACATTATTCATACAAGCTTAGTATTTACTTTGTTTAAATGATTCCTCCACACATTTGTTTATAACACAAAATTATTTTTCAAAATTAAGATTACATAATTATTAGTACTGTTTCGTCTTATTAAGTATCAGATAGAAGAACCATTTCCGTTCAAAATTCAATATTAAAGAGACAAATTTCAAATATGATGATTTCAAATTATTTAGAAACTTTTTGACACAATTATTCTTGAAATAAGTCAACTGCAAGTGCCAAGTTTGACAAAACTCGGTTTACTGATTTTATTATTCTTTGAAAACTCAACAGACTTAATAATCAAGATAAGAGTATTATTTCACTTACTCAAAATTAATTAATGCTCGGCGGCCAACCTTCTTTACCTATTCTAACTTTTTTTCCCAAACCTAACTACAACAAAACTTAAGTTCTTCAATCTACCAACCAAATTTCTTCACAGTACTGCTGATCAATTATACTTCCGTTCTCTTTTTTGTTTTTTGCGACCAATCGGAATATAGTCGACGACTTTGTTCCTACCATGACCGACAACAGCAATAAAGGTCACTTTGACCATGAGTCATGTGTGCTGAGAACTTGTTGTTTAACGTCAAGAATATCAATCATCGCCCTGTATTCTGTATCTATAATTGTCAGCTTTTTAAAAGTCAGCACAACTGTCTATATACACAGCAGACATCCTAGAGTACAAAGTGCCAAATTCCAATCCTTAAGTAAGCTTATCACCACAAGCTTATTGTAGTAAGATCCGATCCTGACTCTTATTTTGGAAATTAAGAAGTTTACCTAAATACAATAACTAGGACTCTTATATGGTCTACTGATAATTTATATACTCACTTGGAAGTATACTAGACAAAAGTCTGATGTGGAATTAAAAATTGGCAGTTAGAATATGCTCGAAATGGTGTACTACTACATATACCGCTGAGATCAAATTTGTACTAAGATATTGAAATTTGGAGGTTTCTATCTCCTACAATATGTACTTACAATATCTAGCCCATCAATCCCAAAATCCTTCAGAAAACTCTCTCTGCTTCCTATTAAGTTATTTTAATCTATTAACCATTAAAACTTCCTACAAACAATTTTTCCAGTAACATTTTTGAAATGGTGAACTGGAAATGCCCCAGTTAACAAAACCCAATTAAAGCTGCCACCAAGATTGAGTACATAAAAATATACATAATCGACTTCATCAAAGCAGTTGTGGTTGGTTCCGCAGAGCTGGAAAGCATCAGAGATATTTTCCGAGATAGCCTGCTACTTTTGGTGGTTGTAATAGGGATCCGAAGAAGAGAGGGATCCAAAGCAGAGAGAGAGAGTGTCTCACTTACAGTTTAGAATGGGTTTCAGAAAGAGAGAAAATGGGTTGTATAGATAAATAAACTAGAAGATAGGTGAACACAAACACACT
The DNA here is from genome assembly GCA_011037195.1 of Triatoma infestans. NCBI lineage: Eukaryota > Metazoa > Arthropoda > Insecta > Hemiptera > Reduviidae > Triatoma > Triatoma infestans. Next base: position 35,377 of record JAAEAF010007827.1, read on the forward strand.
AAGGGATATAAGGTTAATTGTGGGTCTACTAACAGGGCATTGTAGGCTGAATAGACACATGCACCACCTACAACTTGCGGATAGTGCGGTATGCCGATTCTGCAAGGTAGAGGAGGAGACCCCGGCGCACATCCTTTGTGAGTGCGCCGGCCTGGCGAGGATTAGGTTTCTTCAATTGGGGACGGGCAATCCCGAAGCTGGAAGCTTCATGACGGAGCCGCTCTCAGCTTTGCTAGGATTGATTAGGAGGGCAAAGCTGGGGGCTGTTCTGTAACTTAAGGGGATCCACAATAGGCCTCGACTTGTAGGTCGCAGTGGAATGAGGCTCACCCCCTCCTCTCGCTTCTATTCTATGGGTGAACACTGTATAATAGAAAAGTTAACACAAACTGCCTGGACATTACACTAAAATATATAAAATGGTAGTGAAAGGTAAAGAGAAAGGTTGATGACGCGTGATGACTGCTGTATGAACTCTGCTGCAAGACTCCCTGTCGGTAAGACTCCCTCCTATGGCTGACACAGCTGTATTTAAACAGTTTCTCCCACTGTAGTCTGGCCTAAACTAGTGAGTGGGACTGTCTCTGCTTTGGATGCCTCTCTTCAGATCCTATTACAGTGGCCATCGACCGGCTTAAGGCGTTCGCCCATCATCAGGATGTTTTCGTCAAAACAATGTGATGAAAGCAAATGTGTATTAAACTGAATTTGCAAGCCTATGTTATCACACTGTTTTGACAAAAACATCCTGATGATGAACGAACGCCCCGAAATCGGTCGATGACCACCAAAAAAAGCAGGCTATCACGGAAAATATCTCTTGAGACTTTATCAAAACTTAATCGAAGCTTTTATATTCAGTTGTTAACACGTGCATAATAGTCTGGAGGTAGATAGAACTAATTCTTAGTGATTACATCAAGTTCAAAGAAGCGCCAATAACATTTGAAATCTAACGTCCTGATGCCTTTGAAAACTCTTTAAATGAATTTTCCCGGAAAAAATATTCCAAAGTAAAAGTGATAAGCATATCTATCTGCGCAAGTCTAAAAAAAAAAAAAAGTTCGAGCCATTCCACGTTTAAAGCAAATCGTTCGAACCATTTTCGAGAAAAATCACTAAAAAAAAAGTATTATTCAAAAAATAAAATAAAAATACTATTCACTAAAGTGATCACACTTCCGGATGACAGATTTGTCAGATCTTCGAGTCAATTACGATCGTGATACCAAAACGGGAATATCAAGTTCTGAGCTTCCTGCGATTTTTTCCGATTTTGAGATATTTGTGTACACACACACACACACAGAGGCAATACTCAAAGCATTAAACACTTTAGAAGAGCTTACACCTCATGGAGGGACGGCAAGCATAATGACCGACAGTAAAGTTACTTTAGACTCTTTAAAAAATTATAATAATCATACGTCTCTTATCGAAGAAGCTAGGAAAAAACTATGGCGATTATGTGTAGATCTGGACTGGGTTATTCACTTCGTCTGGATCAGAGCGCACAGAGGGCTACAAGGCAATTAGAAAGCCGATAGTCGGCAAAAGAAGCTGCAGTAGTGGAATCGTTTATTGTGATTCCTATGGCATGTAATAGATCTCTTGAAGAGGGCGGAAGTTAGTTTAGAGATTTTTGGAAGTTAGTGCTCGAATTATTAACACGGAATTTATAAAAATAGAATAGGCTGAATTATTGTACAATAATTAAAACGTGAGTAATGGTAACTATTAACAAGAAATACTTGCAAATAAATAGGAGATAAATAACTAATAATTTAGAATAATTAAAATAAATGAACTAAGATGCACAACTAAGGAAATAAGTATAAATAAAACTGTATAGGGACGCAGAACTGCTGCTCGTATAATAGTCTTGAAGACGTACTGAAGTATAATCATCCCCTCTTCCAATGGGGCGAAGTTTATATCAGTGTTAGCAACACGCACACCAAGACATCTGTCCTAGTGTGCGACCTTGGTTAGTTCGGTGACCAGCGATTTAGGTCAGTGGCCAGTTTATCGGTGCTTGCTTTGATGTAAAAATATTGACCCTTGGTTTTGTTTGTTTGGCCGCGGCCTTGTCTTGAAGACAGCGGCCGGCTAGGCCACTAGTTATAAATTATTCTTTTTTTGTGTTATGTGTTGAGAAGGTTTGACATTGCTATGACCTTGCCATGTCATTACACTGCAATGTCAACGTTGCCAACAGAATACCTTCGACTGTCAATCACGTTCCTGGAACGGCACTTCAAACGCTTGTATGAGGAAGAATGGAATCAAGAGTGGGCTCAACTGCAATAAAGGAGAAACCACAAAACTTTTCTTTCCGACAGTGTAGGCAAGGAAACGAAGTAAGATCTGTTTAACGTACAAGTTAACTAGATTCACAGTGGCCATGGTCGAATGAAGTCGTCCCTCCACACCGTTTTCCACATTATACCTGATGCTGAGTGTACCTGTCCAGCAGAGCTACAAACTGTTGTGCAAATCAATTTTGAACTGCACGATGTTAGAGCACATCAGAGCACCCCTTTTATTCGAGCAGTAATTCTGTAAGGCGAAGTATGGGGCCCCCGCTACATCTACAAGGCCTTTTACAGGACAAGTTTTGCAAGATATTTTGTAATTTTGTTAATTCTATAAATTTGGATTTGCTGGTGCAGTGATATAGTTCTTTTGTTTACTTTATCTTATGTTTACTTTATGAAGTATAGTTTTTCTTTCGTTTCTGTTTTGATTTAAAATCTGGTGTATCTATTTAGTTATGTTTTTTATGTTAAATATCTTTTAGTTTTATTTACAACTATCTTGTTTCTTCTCTTTATATTATATTTTAATTCAATGCATGTAGTGTATATAATACGGAGCATGCTGTAAAATAAACTACTTCCAATTAGGGTTACTTTTGGTAAGAAAGAAAAAAAAAAAACACACAGGGAAGACCTATCAATTTTTAAATTTTAACAAGTCGAATATTTGTACTTACAGCAGTAGAGAAATAATTAAGAAATGCTTATGGCTGTTATGACTCGCTTAATACAAAGATTCTTTATTTGTTCCGTGATAAGAATTCGATAATTTTTTTTTGCAGGTTTCTGTAACACCGTTGGAAATGGTTATGAATTTTAATTCTTACTGGCCTATTTTATTAGATTACCGCTTAATTCTTTTTACAAATCCAGCTGTAAAATATCTTTTCCCTAGCTGCAAGAAGGGCCTAAAGTGGAGTTTGCACTTGTATTGTACACATTGTTACTAAAAACTCTTTTTTACTCTGCAACAACTCATCCAAAAAAAAAAAAAAAAATTTTTTGTATTTCAGTGTCTCTGTGCTGGGCGGACCGATGATAGAAGAAGAAGGGTGGTGGTGATAATATATCAGAGGTTGTTACTAGTGGCTAGCATGTAAACCGATTTGTCATAACAAGCTTTTGTAGATGTGTGCGTGTGTGAATAAAAAAAAAAAATACATTTAGTATAAAAAGGGTGGTCGAGCAACACTGAACACGCTAGCGGTTGATTAGGGTCGGAGATGATAGCAGCGTGAAATGTGAACACCATTTACATGATTTAGTATTACACTATGTTGTATATGTATGTATGTGTGTACAATGTTTGAAAGTTATGTAGGCGTGGCTTATTGTGACAGGCAGATGTGTACGTGTGGTGGTGGGCTAAACGTTAATGGAAGAATAATACGGCAGCATCATGCTGTCATGCTAAATGTTGTTTTCCCCCCCTTTCCTTCTATATACATCTAGGATTTTGTGGTGTAGTTGCAGCGTGTGAATGTGCACGCGTGTAACAGCGATAAAGACAGAATTCAAGACAAGGGAGAAATGGGGGGGAATGAGGGAGAGAGATAGCGAGAGAGATGTAATAGTAAACTATAATAGAACAACATAAAACTGTCACCACACTGGGAGGTGTTACCAAAACCTCTTCAACAGTTTCAATGGGCGCACGTCTAGCTGCTGTAGACAAATAGCCAAGAGGGAAACACATTCAGTTCTATATTTACCTTCCTTATTCTACAAGATAGAGAAGGCTTCCCTCATCTTACTCCCTTTCGGTTAAGTTCTACACTATGTGGAATGAAGGTGTTGAAGAAGCTTTAAGCTCTGAATAACAGCTGGATAAAGTCACACGAACTTATACGGAAAGACTTAACTGGTGATTGCACCAAACATAATACTTTTTAACATTGTATGTTGCAGGAAACCTTATCAAGGACACTCGACATTATGAAAAAGTAAAATAAATGTCACTTATAAAAAAAATTAAAAAAATCACCGATTAAAAAATACAAGTATTAAAAAAGTAATAATGAACCTAACAGATTTAATGAGCAAAACACACCTATATTTTATAATAAACCTTGAATATTCTTGTTCGGTGAACTCATTGAAGTATGCCTTTAATTAGTGTAACTGTAATTAATTAATCAGCTAATTAACTAAATTAACCTTAGTGGTAGGAATCTTAATTAAGTAAAGCTTTTCCATGCTATTAAAAACAAAAACAAATAAAAAAAAATCTGGTGTGAAACACTCACACAACTTTCTCTTACTCCAGTTCTCAAAATTATAATTGAAACTTTTATAGTTTGTGTACCAAATTTAATGAAATTCGTGGAAAACTGATAAAAACTGTTCAGTAAAAAGCGCACTTTCGGTTTATTAATTTTCTTGAAATTCGGAATTTTGGCTATCTATTTATTTTTAATTAATTTTGTTTGGATGATAGAATTGTATAAATCAACTATGATAGCACTTTAAGAGAAAAACATAACCCACCCCTCCCCGCCAAAAGTGCATTTAAATGAATTTTCCCAGAGAAATGTTTTAAATAAAAGTTGTAGATCTTTGTATGTTTTGTTTATATTAGCGCCATTTTTGAGAAAATTGCAAAAAAGTAAAAATACAACAAGTAAAATGGTACTTCCGGTTGAGGAATTTTGATAGTTGACCCACCGTCTGATGCCATGGTGATACTTAAACGGAATATCAAGTTTTAACTTTCTACGGTTTTTCGTTTTTGAGCTATGCTGTTCACATACATACATACAACACACACACACACACACACACACACACACACACACACATGCTAAATCCAGTTTTTGGGACTCAGGGGACCTAAAACGTATATTTCCGGTGAAACCTCGATGATATCGAAAATTTGACTTGATTACAATACTTTCTCTTACTAGGAATACCTCTTTTAGGAATGCGAGTCTTAAATAAAAATTATTAAAACTCCGCTGACATTCATTTAATTTTGTCTGACAGAGAAGAAGCTTCAAGACTACTCGTCAAATACACTTTCACAAGCAAGTTATTGAATTTTAAGCAGGCGTGCCTCTAAGAATTTTTTTTTTTTTTTTTTTGTTAAATACAATAATCAAATTCGAAACATTTTGAAATTTCGTTATTGAATTCCTTCCGGCTAAGATCAAATTAAAAAAAAAAAAAAAATGTTTTTAATTCCGAAACTGAATATTAACAAAAACAAATAAACTATACAAAACTGCAGAAAACTATAGAAAACTGCTAAATCCGTTATCGAGAAAATCACGAAAAACGAAAAACTGAAAATATTTGGTAAACTTCTGGTCGCAGGATTTTGCAGGAAAAGTTCGGATCAAATGCAGAGACTTGTACCAAAACAGAATAAATTGTGACCAAGTTTGGAGTGGTAGAGGGCATAACAATGCTTGCCTTAGTACAAGTAACAGAGTTGGATGGCGTGGGGACACTTCGCTACTTGCTCTTGTCTTGTAATGTTTTATATAGTTATGCAATATAAAATTATTTCTATTACCTTAGCCTTAATTATCTATCAATATCCTAATTTCATGTCATCTTGCTTCTTTTTCTTTTTTCTGTAAATATATTTTCTTAAAAGTCAAATAAATATTACATTAATTACATATTGCATGAACTCAGCCCTTCTCACTCTAGCATAGCTGAGGATTTTATTCTATTTATAAGGTGATGGTAAGCAATCTTCTACTATCTTTAAAAGAAAAATTCCTAGAAAATTCTGCTCAATCAACCAATATATAATAATAAATAGTGGCGCCCAACGTGGGGCCCGAACCCTTGACCTTGAGATTATGGGCCTCATGCTCTATCGACTTAAAAGTCTCATACATCATACGTAATAACAAATTTTCTTACTCAAGAGACCTCAAAACATGTATTTCTTCCGGTAATATGCTTCCATTTACTTACTAAAAGTATGAAAAAGTAAACATAGAACTGTGACTTCAGTAAAGAAAGAGATGTTAAGTCGTGAACATACGGATATAACATGAAAAATTGTATTAACCCTCCAAATTTTGTTTGGCAACACTCGAACATCTCGAAATTTCCGAATTCTCCACTGAGGCGTAGCAAGGCGGAGCCCCGCCATATTAGCATACACATGTACGGGGGATTACTTCAACCAGGGTTTTGTACAGTACGCTGAATTGGCCGTGTTAGTGTCTGCACTCATCAGTCCCTCGAAAACTAAACGCCTTCTGACTTTTTTCACTGGGAGTATCTGAGAGACAAGGTGTTTTTATACCCCTCCATCTGATTCCACAGGATTTACAACAGTAAAAACAGTGGATTAGATTTAGAACATGGGGTGGGTCTCAATCCCCAATTACTGCACCCTATTACAGACAGATCCAAAAACTGGTTCGTCTAGACGTCTGTCAGTCAAGTAACAAAGGGTGCCGCTTGCATTGAAGATTTGTATCTGTCAATAGAAACTTGAAGACTTAAACTTTCATATTAAAATCTGTTTATCTGCAATATTTGCATTACAATACTCATGGACCAAGTTTTCTTGTTATATTTTCATCAAACCCATTTCTCAAAACTATTGAATTTTTTAAGATATTTAATTCTTTTTTTTAAGTACGATAAAATAATTGTTTTATGTGTGAGTTTGTACGTATTAAACAGAATATCTCAAAAACGAAAGTCGTAGAAAGCATAAAGTGGGTATTCTTTTTAGATACGCTATCGCCGTATATGACACGAACGTTTCGGGCAAAATCTATCAACCGGAAGTGTAACTTTACTGACGGTTTTTTGTTTCCTGTTCTTCGCGATTTTTTTCTCAAAAACGGCTTCAATGATATTCTTTAAACTGCATATACTATCTACACACATGAATACCGATCAGTTTTATTTGAAAGTTTTTCCCGGGTAAATGGATTTCTAAGGGGGTTCTGGGGGGAACAGATGCTTCAATGTTTTCCTCTAATGTACCACTTCAGTTACATACATAGTTTCTACCACCTCGATAATTTAATATACATTAGAAACATTGCTAAATTACCAAATTTGAAGAAAATTGGTTAACCAGTATTGGGCAGATTTTACCAGAATAGATTTTTTAATTTTTTGCAGGGGAATTTTCTCGCAAACGATTTTCTTTAAATTTATTTCTGAAAAAATTGGTTTTTGATGTTTCTGAGGAATCTGAGAGGTTAAAATTCAAACTTGTATTTGTTTAATAGTATTGTTATTGGCCTCCCTAGAATGCAATCATTCTCTATCTGATCAAGTAGTACAGACAATAAAGACAGCATATCATTTTTTGAACAATAACAAAAGCATAATAAGTAAAAGAAAGTCCTGTGAGTATTTCACACAGGATTTATTTTCTCATTCATATATTATTAAGTTTTCTCAAATGAAAATTAGAACCATTCCCGAAACGTTCAGAGAAAACTAAGAAGTATTGGTACCGAGAAACTTGCGACTACTTTATTGTTAAAACTTTATTTAAGGAGAATTTTAAATTTTATTCAATTTTCAGTATGATTTATAGTTCATTTAATTTGTACTTTGTAATTAATACTTTTGATCAAAAACATATTTCAGTTGGTTAAAAAAAAAATAGGAATATTTAAGTAGTGCAGACGATAAAGACAGCATATCATTTTTGAACAATAACAAAAGTATAATCTGAATGATTTGAACGGACGGAAAATATGAGAGAACATAGGATATAAACCGGCTGGGACCCACACCATATATTGCTTGCTATGAGGATAGAAAAAAGCATAATATTTATCCGATTTATTGGTCTAAATTGTTGGAATATCCATTTCTATTTCAGTAGATATCCTTTCGGTTATATTTTCCTAAGTCCGGTACCATTCAAACTCATACCGCCACCCGAACAAAATGGCTATATAGTACCGACATATGTTCACATTTATGGTTTTTTCACGGCCGATAGGGGACCTTATATATGAGTATACCTTACTTCCCGTTAGTATCTATAATTTCATTCTGTGTAAAAAAAAAAGAAAAGCCTGTCCTCTTTTTTCCCCAGAATGGGGAATACTGGAACTGATGATGTGTGATTTTACTAATGTCAAAATGTTATAATTTTTTTTTTTTTCCCCTCCGCAATGGAATATCCTTGACATTTCCGATATAAGAAAACATTAAGCAGACGATCATATTGTCGTGACACAGAAAGGTTATATGAATCATATTTAAAGGAAATAACATACGGTATTCTGACTTTGGCACAAAATTTTCGAATGTTTTTATTGACTTCAACACGAAATTCTTAAGTAGTTGAAACAGTTTTCAATAAAATCGAAAAAACTGAGGAAAAAAAAAACAGTGATACAGCTTACTGTATGAATTGGTAAATGGATAGCTTGAAATATAGAATGTACAGCCTGTTTCATTGTGAGTCTATAGAACGGTCTGGAGGGGTTTGTCCTTCACTAGCTAGGCTAAAGAGTGTATGAACAATATATGAGGTTTTATAAATTATTTGAAATATAAGTTGAATAAACTTGTTGAAACAGTTTTCAAGTTAAACCATCAGTAAGTTCATACTAGAAGTTAACCGATTTTTCTTCGAATACGAGCTTTGTAGAAACACATTTAATTGTTATTAATTGCTAAAATCAATTCAAATGTTTCAAATAAAGTTAATGAAAACCATTAAAATTGTTTTTTGAAAAAAGTGCGAAATTCTCGAGAAAAAAAATTTAAAATTTCCGTTTGATGGGTTTTGACAGAAATCCTTGTCAAGATCCGTTGATGATCAAAAGCGCAGAAGGTTTGGTATAACAAGAAGTTTGAAACTTCTTGCGATGTTTTTCATACAACAGAAAAACACACATATACACACTAGTGACAGAGCAAAGTGTGACGAATATAGAATAATGTGGCGTTGGCTTGATGTAAGTCGCCTGAAGAGTGATTTGCCTAGTTAGGACTCTTGCCTGTTCTAAAGTTGATTAGCTAGTGTGGCTAAGCAGCTTGATGAACCTTTTAAGGGTGATACGTTATCTCATCTGATGACTAAATGTTAGAAGTAGTCAAAACGTCAACTTTTAATTTAATTTCTCCTACCGCTGTTGACAGTTTCTAGATGGGAGATTCGTTTTCGGAAGTTAAGCTCATTCTCAATATATTGTAATGGGCGTGACAAAGGAGATAATGCGTAATTGACGTGCGCTTGAAGCGTTTGCTGCAGCTGCTAATGGGATTATTTTGTGTCCAGCTTAAGAAATCTGGTATTAAGAGAAGAGATTGAGATTTTTAAACCAAGAATTGTGATTGTGGCAACTTTTTACAAATTTATTTATTCATTCGCTCAACCAGAATAGGAAGTTTCGAATTTTATCTTCAGATAAAATTTATATAAATAATAATTGTCATTTCTAACCATGTCATTTCAATCCAGCATTTGTGTGGCTAATTTGATAGCAATTGGTTTCATTTCACGTTTTCATAGATCACAAAAATATAAACTCACACCCAAGGTAAAAAGAAAGGGAGTGACATAAATCTCAATTAAGAAAATTTGACATCAAATATTTCCTCTTATAATTGAGTGAGGTAAACGAAAGTAAAAATACATTGGATAAAGTCATTAAATATAAAATGAACAAAATGAACACAAGTCAGATTTCCATTTTAATTAAACAGAGAAAACTGTCAAGAAATATTTGTTAAATTTATAGGAAAAGTTTAAACCTTTTACAAATTACGTAAAATACAATTAAGTCTGAAAACAGCCTGAGGGTGGCTTTTGGCTGTAAATACATACACATCAAGTATATGCTCCTATTCACCTTTTTGTTTTCTTATACAGAACATACTTCTTCTTCATATTCTCTCTCAATATTAAAGTGCTGACTGATGTAAAGAAATACCTAACACTGAGAAGCAGAGGGCGAAAATGTACGAATGTGTTGTTCACCCATAAATACAATTGTAATGGCTTTGTTTGGCAATGTTTAACAGTTGGAAACTGATAGATAATTGTAATCATAAATTAAGAAGCTTTCTAAACTTAACTTCCACGAATGATACATACAAATGGAATTTTCCTTTCGATTTCAATGCCACTTATCACAGAAAAACATACATTATTGCAAGAAGAACTGGATATAAATAAGATTAATTAACTGGACAACAATTTATCTAGATTAAGGGATGCTGCAACTATACTGACATTCTGATAACTACATTTTATCTCCCCCTCCATGGTAAGCTACACTTGACGACCCTCCTCCGCCCCTCATTTACACGCTGTTTCTTGTTTTTCCAAATCCATCAGTTAAATTAAAACACTATAGTAGCTAATTGCCCATATATCTTTAGCAAACTTAATATTGGCTGCTTTTGTTAAAGTAATAAAACTATACTTCAAGATTAAACTAATTAAGAAAATGACTTTGTCATCGGGAACTATTTAGTAATTAAATAAATTTTGGGGTGTCTCAATGTGACTATGTTGGAGATTTTATTCTTCCTAGCATGACTTCTTTTCCGTCTAACCTTGAGAGTAAAAATGGGTCAAGAAAGTGAAAGCCGATGCTGATTTCAGTTAGCCTATATTGGCAGCTAAGACCAAAACCTGTAATCAACTGTAACTTTCTGAAGGCTTTGTGTGCATTGTGTGATATGATTATTATCTTTAGTTAGCAATATAGAAGGCTGAGAAGTTCTCTTTCACTCCTGGGGTGAATTTGAAGTCTAAACAAACTTGGGCGACTAAAGAATTAAGTTCCATGAGGAATCGGTCCTATGTTCGTTCCCTCCTATTAACATAGTATGTTTCGTACCGGGTTCCTCTTTCGGGAAGTACTCTTTCACTCCCTTTCATTGTGGTAAGATAGGCCTACAAAGAAGACCAGATTTTAACTTCTTGCTTTACATCTAATATATATTTATTATCAATAATGTGGTGCATATGACATTGTAGATATAACAGCTACTTTTCGAAACATATTTTTACTTGAATCACACGTTTTGAAATCCCCCGTGTTCGTACGAAAACGAATCGTGTTTTTTTTGAAAATATTTCAAAAATGAAAAAGTGCAGGAAACCCAAAACTTGCTTTTTCAGTTTAAGCATCATAACTACACGAAGGTGTCGGTCAAAGTTCATCAACCTGCAATTGCGTCTTTATTGATTTCTTTTTTCTTTTTTTTCGACAACTGCTCAAACAATTTTTCTTTAAACTTTGCTCATTCATTAACTACATGCATAGGGGTTTATTATTTTTATCTGAAATAATGTTCAGAAAAAAATTGGTATTTGGAGGATTCTGGAGAAAGCTACAACATTAAGCTTTCCTCTGAAGTCCAGCAAAATATTTGGTCCCAAGATCTATAAAATATAAACAGATACCGCATTAGTAAGCATGCTAAATTCCAGATTTGAAAATAACAGTTCAAATGGAAATGAGATTTTTACACATTAGGTATCTGAATTTCTTTTGAAAACACTCCAAATATGTTTTATAAACTAGAAATGCTAGATGCATACATACGAGGTGTGTAAATTAAGTAATGAGACTGATTTTCTAGTGTTTGATCTGGCAACACTGGAGACGCGGCGCATGCGTGGTAGGGCAAGTAAACATCTGATACACGTCCAGTGCAAATTTGAAAATGCTAGAGTTGTTGCACTGTCCGTAGTGAGTTTTTTTGTGAGCAAGGTTTTTTTCAGTGCGTTTTAAAAATCAGTGACATCAATTACGAGCAACGTTGTGCTATCAGGTTTTGCTTCAGACTTGGGCACAGTGCAACGGAAACGTTTGAAAAACTGTGCCAGGCCTATGGAGACAATGTTTGTCGAGAGCACAGGTTTTTAGGTGGTTTAAGTCGTTTGCAGAAGGAAGGGAATCAATTGAAGACGAGCCTCGCAGCGGAAGGCCTTCATCTTCAAAAACCGACGAAAATGTTGGCAGAATCCGCGATCTCGTGCGTTCAGATCGTCGTTTGACAGTCCGAATGATCGGCGAAGAGTTGAATTTGACTCACACAACTGTTCATCAAATTTTGACTAATGAATTGGGGATGAGAAAAATTTGTGCAAAAATGGTTCCGAAAAATCTTTCACTAGAGTAAAAAGACATCAGAAAGGAAAGAAGCCTTGACTTTTTGGGAGCAATTGAAAACGATCCCAATTTTTTGGAACGTGTTATTACAGGAGACGAGTCTTGGGTGTTTGAGTATGACCCAGAAACTAAGCGTCAGAGCATGCAGTGGCACACTTCAACCTCTCCAAGGCCAAAAAAAAGCAAGAATGAGCAAGTCAAAAATCAAATGCATGCTGATTTGCTTTTTTGATACCCAAGGAATCGTTCACAAAGAATTTGTGCCTCAATGCCAAATGGTAAACCAACATTTTTACCTAGAAGTTCTTGAGAGACTTCGAAAAAGAGTCATGCGTGTGAGACCAAACATCAAAAACAAGTGGGTGTTGCATCACGACAATGCTCCGTGTCACACCGCGATTTCTATCAATGAGTATTTGGCCAGTAATAACATTCCTGTGGCTCCTCAGCATCCTTATTCACCCAACTTGAGTCTATGTGACTTTTTTTTGTTCCCTGATAGCACAACGTTGCTCGTAATTGATGTCACTCATTTTTAAAACGCACTGAAAAAAACCTTGCTCACAAAAAAAGTCACTACGGACAGTGCAACAACTCTAGCATTTTCAAATTTGCACTGGACGTGTATCAGATGTTTACTTGCCCTACCACGCATGCACCGCGTCTCCAATGTTGCCAGATCGAACACTAGAAAATCAGTCTCATTACTTAATTTACACACCTCGTACATATACACCATCCTATCAATTTTATTTACAATATTCTTTAAGATGATTTAATTTTTTGGGATGTTGAGGAAGTATTTAGATGTGTTTGGGAAAAGGGGGTTGGATTTAGACACCAACTGTATGACTACAGTGTGATTACACATTCACTGCCCACTTATATATTGTTAAAGTGCAACTATTAAGTGCGAAGTAATTAACTACAATAAAAGATGAAATTGTGTGAATTTTTCCCAGACCAAATTATTACTTCTTGCTTTATATCTAATATATATTTATATCACTGATGTGGTGCATATAAGTTTTATGAATGTTCATTATAACATCTTGTCAGTGGATGCATCACAGGCATCACGTATTAAATTGAATATACAAATCATGGTTAATTCATGAGGTCTCCTCCTTTCTTCACTATCTTCTACACATATGTATACATATCTATATTTTTTTTTATGATCTCCTTCCTTAATCACTGAATGTAATAATCATTGGCTATATAATTGGTGCTAGGCCAGTGAGACTCCAGCGAACAACTAAACTTCTGCTCCTTAAGAGAGAGTTATAACTACGTATTGTTATACTAACTCCAAAATAGTTACGAATAAAAATGTTTCAATTTGGTTAACGTTAATTAAAGTTTATCTAATATATTTGTAACAAAAAATAAGACCATAAAAAAAATTACCAAGAGGCAAAATAAAATAATCTTTAAAAGCCTGGGAAAAAGTGTGTATATAAAACTTAAACAAAAAAGCAAAGCAATGGGGGTTTTCTAAGATTTAAGCGAGTAAAATAAAAAGTAAATAAGTTTAGTTTTAGACCTTTGTTTTTGAATGAAAAACTAAAAATCTATCACCCTAGAAACAAGAAAGACTCGGTGACACAGCACAATGTTCCAGTACATAAAAAGTGACCAACACACATACCAACTACTGTAGATGTAGTAAGAGTACTGAATCATCAGTTTTACAACGCCTCACTGTACTATCAGTAAGAACAAAAAACAAAAAAAAATACAGTCTAACCCCACCAATCGAAGGGCTATAAATTTTACTTGTGTGAGAGAACAAGAAGACAAATACGATGATAAATTATGAAATCAATATATTGGACAATAAGTAATAAACAAATTAAAAAAAAAACAAAAAGCAAGATGTCAGGGCAAGTTTTTCTACTATTTCGGTAATAATTTATTATGGATAATATTTTGGGATTCTTTATTTTTTTTTTTTTTAGGATGCATCAACATCTGCGGTCATTGGCATTCGGAACATTCTCAAGCATTGCCTGCAGGATTCTCTCGGAACCACTTGGGCAGGGTTCTGTCGTTATAGACACTGGCCATAAATGGGCACTGAACTGTAGAAGCTTCTATGACAATTAAAAAAGTTCTCAAATCTGTTCACTTTGATGCTTCAGAAAGTTACTTTACACAACAAGAATCTTTGCTTTAAAAGACGAAAGCTGCAAAATGTTCATGTTGTTAATGTCTCAGACAGAACACAAACGGTCTGTCGTTTGTGCCAGCTGAGTTTCCTATTATAACAAAGTATGTTGTGATTAGAGTATTTTTTTTTTTTTATATTCCCAATACACCGAAACATGATAGTGTGGTAACGTCTTCTTTTAAATACACCTTTTTTCTTTCAAAAAAGCACGAAAAAACTCAATTATACCGCTTTAATGAAAGTATCATGTTGTATGGTTACGAAACATGGACTGTGAGCATCTAAGAGTGCTACAGAAATGGGAGTTCTGCTGCAGGGAAGCTAGGAAATCAATATGAGAAACACAAAAATGACTCGATAAGGGAAAATAATTCAATTTTAAAAATGACATGAACACTATTTTCTCTTGGACGGAAAAAGAGAAATTTGCAGGATTACAATTTAAATAATATACTTTTATTTAAGAGGAACATGAGTTTTTGAAAATTATTTTGATGATTTCAATTTAATAAGGGCGAAATTTCTTCATAAATATTAACTATATACACCATTAGCTAATAAAGGAAAGATCAGTATTAAACGTTTCACTAATATTTTGTTACTGAGATCGATCTGAATTGATTTACTACTGCCTACAATAACCAAGATTTAGACTGCCAACAATAACCAAGCGAGATGATCACCAGTATTAGGAGATACACTAGGACAGAGGCAGGGCTAAATTCTTTATTAAAAGACATTTTTTGTCAAAACTCACCAGGGACTTACTGAACATAGCCGAAGGGATGTAAGGTTAATAATAGTGGGTCTATTAACGGGGCATTGCAGGCTGAATAGGCACATGCACTACTTGCAGACAATGCGCTATGCCGATTCTGCAAGGCCGAAGAAGATTAAAACCCTATGGCTTGCCAGACGGCGATTTGAGTAGGAGGGCGTGTGTTACGCACACCACAGTTCCCACGCTGTTTAGTTCCGGCCTTCGCTATGTAGGGCGCTACTAACTGTAGCTCCCCACTTTTATCAAGATGCTGGGTCAACACCGACTTTGCCCTCACGGGAATCGAACCCTGAATTCTGACACGAAAGACGACTGCGCTAGCCACTAGACCAACGCATGAGGACCCGAAGAAGAAATCCCGATACATATTCTTTGTGAGTGTGTCGGCCTGATAAGGACAAGGTTTAGTTAACTAATTCATATAAGTAATTCCGAAGTCATGAGCTTCATGACCGGAGCCACTTTCAGCTTTGCTAGATTTGATTAAAAGAGCGAAGCTGGAAGATATGCTGTAACCATAGAGCATCCATAGGAGTATTCTATGTGGTACACGAATGCCTCCAATGGTACCGGCTGCTCAAAGAGCCATTAGGTCGTTCCAGGCCAAGATGAATGCAAAATCTCAAGAATGGTGGGAGAAAATCCCAGCAAGAGGCCCAACGAAAAAGTGTATTAATTAACAGAACTACTCCAATAAATCCTTAGAAGACTATACGGATGACTATAGCCCTTCTCACTGGCCACTGCAGACTTAATAAGAACATGCGTCGCATGTGGCTGACAATGAATAGTCTGTAGGAAGAGGAAACAAAGAGGCTTTTGTGGTCTCTTTGGGAAGGAGAAATTCCGAGTTTTCAAGTTTTACTCATGAGTTTCTCTGCAGCCTAGAGTCTAATTAAACAGGGTACTCTAATTGTAGGTGCCACAGTAGGGGGGTCACATAGGCGTAGTCTTGCTAGAGCCAACCCCTACAGAAACTAATTAGAATCTAATATACCACGCAAGATACTTTTAAATTTTAGCTTTTATCTCACTTTTTCAAGTTATTTCAAAGTTCTAAGAAAATCAAGAAAATATCGAAGAATTTAATTAAATTCTTGGTTTAATATAGTAGGAGAATAATGAGAAATAGGATATGGCCTATATAATAAAGTTGCCTTAAATTTAAAGGTAACTCAATGAGCAAACTCTCTCATCTCTCTGACTTGTACCGGGGTAAACTAATACCAGTTACATATATATATATATATATATATATATATGTATATACTGAGTTTAACTAATAATAAACTATGCGGAGGTTAAATTGTATGCAGGCACTTTGGACGCTGATGAAAGTACTTCTTAATTACAGTGCTCCTAGCTATCTACTCTAGACTTACTGTTTGCAAATGTAAGACAGGTATTAGGTCAGTGAACTATTAATACTAATTTGTATTTATATAATGTTACTTAAGTTTAAAACATTAATTCACCAATAACTTACCACTTTCATTAAACTTTTATTTTTTATAACATTTGTGTAAATATAATCAGAATGGAGAATGGTAACTGTGTAAATATCTCGGATGAAAAACATGACGCAAGGAAATTCAAGCAAACAAAAAATCTGTTAAATATTTATAACTGATTCACAGACTTATTTATTTTAATTAAAGTTTATTATTTTTTTTGAGTATTTTTATTTTCTGTTACTTACTGTAAGGAGTTCTACATCTTGTCCAATATTTTTCAAATTCTTTTTGCGTCCACTGAAAATGCAAAAGGATGTTTTTGAGGTTGGTGTGTGAGGAAGTTCATATCTTACGTTCAGGTACCAACGTTTCATAGCAAACGATATGAAAGTTTCGCACAAAGTCGCCAACCTATAAGCGCGCCATTTTGTTGAATGTTTTTCTATTTTTTTCCGGAAATAGATAAAACGAATTTCTTTAAACTCTGCTTACTAACTAGACTCATGGGTTTCTGGGCAACGAGGTGGTAGATGCCGTAGCGACGGAGGGCTCGAAAGATACCTTCACATGTTCCGAATCCTTCTACGGATTGTCCAGAAGCCTGTTCCAAACTTCTAACGAAGGTTGAATAGAAGAACTGTAATGGTGTGTAATGTGTACATCTTTGGGCGAATTAATAAATGTATATTGAATCGAAATATATTCTTGTTATAATGGTAAATTAAGGAATTTTTCCGATGTATATCTTTATGAATTTGGGTTTTTTGAAGGTTGGAAGGCACAAAAGAAACAGTTAGTTGAGCCAGAGATACCTGGCCTACCCCTATCACTACAATTATTTAGGACAAAGGGAATTTCCCTCTTCTCACTTTCTCCGGGATGGAGGTAGAATATATAATAAGGTGGACCCTTTTAGGGAAGGGGGTCAGTTCAAAATTTGTTCTATAAAAAGAGTGAAGTCTGTCATTAGAAAAAGGCATGTTACAGTAGTGAGTGGTGGAAGTGCCCCAAGAAACCCAACCTTCTTCAAGTCAGAACATATGTAAAATATGTAAGTTTTACAAAAAGCAGTTTCTCCTAAATGACAAGACACTTACGTTGTCGTATCTCAATATTATATTTATTAATTTTTGACATATACTTTTTATTTTAATTATATATTTTTTGAATCTATATATTTGTTTTTTCATCCTCTCCAACTTCTGTAAAAACACAGACCTCTCGAGATCCCTTTAGAGAAGATTTCAAATATGAATTATAATAATTAATTATTAATTAACATAATTAATTTCCCCCCCCCCCAATACCAATCATGTTACAGGTGGGAAAAAACACTAGAACAGAGGCAGGCTAAATTCTTTATTAAAAGACATTTTTTGTCTAAACTCACCAGGGACTTACTGAACATAGCCGAAGGGATATAAGATTAATAGTGGGTCTAATTAACGGGGCATTGCAGGCTGAATAGGCACATGCACCAAGTACTACTTGCAGACAATGCGCTATGCCGATTCTGCAAGGCAGAAGAAGAAAAAACCTATGGCGCAACAGCCCATGGAGGGCTAAGGCTTGCCAGACGGCGATTTGAATAGGAGGGCATGTGTTAAGAACGCCGCAGTTCCCACGCTGTTTGATTCTGGCCTTCGTTACGTAGGGCGCTACTAACTGTAGCTCCCCACTTTTTATCACGATGCTGGGTCAGGTCAACACCGACTTTGCCCTCACGGGAATCGAATCCTGAATTCTCACACGAAAGACGATTGCGCTAGCCACTAGGACCGAAGAAGAAACCCCGATACATATTCTTTGTGAGTGTGTCAACCTGATAAGGACTAGGCTTATTCAACTAATTCATATAAGTAATTCCGAAGCCATGAGCTTCATGACGGAGCCGCTTTCAGCTTTGCTAGACTTGATTAAAAGAGCGAAGCTGAAGGATATGCTATAACCGTAGAGCATCCGCAATAGACCTCTTAGTTGTACGGTAGCGGTGGAACGAGGCTTCTTCTCCCCCTTTATCAATCTCCAGAAAATTCTATTTTTGGTGGATTCCATAGTGGTAATTTTATTGGCTTAAATTATTGGTGATATATTTTATTATCAATTTATAGATAACAGAAATTATATTATGTGCATTACTGTTCAGTTTTACTATATTGGTATATCTGGAAAATGGCTTAAATAATTTTCTTTTGAATTTGAAACCAGAAACGGAGTGTGGCGATTGCTTTTTTAGTTATTACAGCTTAAAATTGGTGTATTACATAAATGGCCATTATTGATTTTCTTTTTTGGCAGAATTTCTTATCAATAGCAAAGAATACGCTTCATTATTTGGTTCCACCACATAGACTGAATAGTAATTCGATACTGGATATTAGTAAATTGATTAATTCCGCTGTGCTAGTTTACTAGTAGAGACATAAGTAAGTATCAGGTGTTTCTAATTTCTTTAGTTCGACCCAATAATGGATCTATGGCCACCAATAAATTAAATCCAAACTAAATCTTATTTGCAGTGTCAAAATAGTTGCGAGATTATTCCATATAGTATATTTTAATTATATTTTAGATTTTAGAAGATATAATAGATTTTTAGATGGGGGAGATTTGTTACAGGAACTACTAACTGTGACAAGGTCCAATTAAATTTACTTCAGCATAAAGCTAGGATTTGTTTCTTTGGAAAAGAGAAAATAGTGGGCGTATTTTTTTTTTTTTTTTTTTATTTCTTTTAGCCGTAGTGTTATGGTGTTAAACACCATTATACTAATGAAATGGTAGGCTAACTAATGTTTAAAATGGATTTATGTTGCTACACCACAACTGAGTAGCACATAGGGGACGACTGAGGGGGGGATTTACTACACAACCCTTCACACAGAAAGTTACGTACTCAATTATAACTTTGTGAGAGAGAATCGTATATTTACTGCATTCAACTAACACGTATATACATAAAACATAATTTCATTTTATTCTCCCCTTCTTTTAGGGCTAATTATTGCATCAGCATCCTCAGCGTAGATAAGTGAGGTGGGAGGAAATAAGGGCTGGTAACTGTGTGGAGGTAAAGACGATTGTGACTTCGCCTTATTTCAATTAAGTAGAGAGAGAGAGAATTACTACAGAGTACCGAGAAGTGACTGAATTGTTACATGGTTACGTTAACAACAACAAACCCTTAAACAAGTGCATCCACTTTGTAATAATTAACACACTTAACCAAGTTATCGTATATTTAGTTGTCAGTGTACAGAAACTTTGCCACGCTACCACCACTCTGCTACCACTATGTTCATTGCTAATCCTATTTAATATTGTTGCTATGATACTAAAGGTCACTTATTATACCCTATGGAATATGTGTTTTCACAAATGTCTAGTGTCAACTAAGTATAATAATACTTGGGCTTAATTTAATATATTTTATGAACAATTAAATTTCAATTTGGGATTAATCAATGAAGTCAAATTTCTGTGCATCAATAAACATTTTAAGTTTATAATTTTTTATAACTTGAAAACGCAATTGGGATTTCCAGGATTATAGGAATATTTAAATTCCAAAAGAGACTAAGGAAACTACAAATCTTTCTACCGGATTAAATTGATGTTTGTACTTTCAAGAATGATGTTTGGATAAAATTGCGAATGTCTTATGCTACTTTTTTGATTAAACCTTTTCAAACTTTAACTTCTAACTGATTAGTCCACATCTCTTTTATAACTAGCAGTTGATATTAGACAGATAATTCTAGTGTTTTTTTTTTAAGGGACTCCCATCCGTAAATAGTCCACTTCTTTTTGTTGGAAGTATTGGCGAGAAGGTTTTACAAAACAAATTTGACAAGCTCCATGTGGACTGCTATCTCCATTTAGATACCCCATCGGATAAAATCAAAATCTACAAGCTTTCCCTATAAATATGGGGATTTCACGTATGATTGCTATAACATAACGTCGTAGAATTTCCAATCAGCCCGTATCAATAAGTTACTTGGACCAACAGTAATTCTCAGTCACTTACTACTATCTCTACTCAATTAAAACGGCAAAATACAAATTATATTATTGTAATTGAATACACAAGGGTTTATCTGAACCCTTTGAAGCTTCCAAGGGGCTAAAACAGGGATGTTGCATGTCTCCTACATTATTCAAAATATACCTGGATGGATGGTTTAGGAAATGTGGACGGATGGGTGTACCGATAGGGAATAAACACCTCTCCACAATATTTTTTGCGTACGATCAGGTGGTTATCGCTCAAGATAGGGAGGATCTCGAGCTTATGATGAGGAAATTAAAGGAGTTTTACATGGACTGGGGAATGAAGATAAACTTTGGAAAGACAAATATATGGTAATAGAAAGAAATGAGAAAGAAGATCTGTACGTTGGAGAGGATAGGTGCAGAAAAATAAAAGCCTTCAAATATTTGGGATCAGTACTGGAGGCCCGGAAGGCAGTGAGAATGCTTCACCCAGTGATTTGGAACAAAACAATTTCCAAGCAAAATAAAAAAATAATTTTCTACTCCATAATAGAAGGGATCCTCATGTATGGGGCGAAAACCTGGACTGCTACGCAGAAGGTCTGCAACAAAGTGAATGTGGTAGAAATGGACTATTGGAGGCGGTGCATTCAAAAGACCAGAATAGATAAAATGAGGAATATGGACGTTCGGAAGGAAATGGATGTAAAGGAAAGTATGGAGGAAAGGTTAGCCAAAAGGAAGCTGAAATGGTATGGGGACCTAAGAAGAATGGGTCCAGGGAGTTGGCCGAAAGAGGTAAGGAAATGGAATCCTTCCAGGAACAGAGGGAGAGGAAGACCAGCGAAAAGATGGGAGTGAGACAAATGGGGGGAGACGGGAGGTGACCTGACGGTAACCCACAGCAGGAAAAACCGGATTAAGTAAGTAAGTAAAAGTTCACAAAACCCTCATCACACTAACTAAACTTGAAAAAAAGAAAAAAAAAAAGCAAGTGCGTACTTTGTATGCTCTGAATGGATGGGGGAGGAATTGTATTTTAATCCAAAAATCTCACAAATATTCCAGAGAGCTGCGAACCCAGTGACCTAGTTCAATAGATTTATGCGAATCTTTAATGTCAATACAGATTTCGCAATATTTGACGGAGATTTCACAGACAGAGTGTTGTTGAAATAAAATGTGGAACAAAGACCAGCGCATTTATGAAAATGCTTTGGCTGGTAGTGTTCAGATTTTGGTATAACCTACCTGTTGTGCAAAAGCGGTATGTAATGACCTATCAGGGTCATAGCAATGTCAAAGCGGCTCCAGCCAGCCGCCATCTTCACAAAGCCAGCCGGCAGGAAGAAAGGATAATTTATAACTAGTGGCCTAGCCGGCCGATGTCTTCAAGACAGCCGCGGCCAAACAAAAACCCCCTTTCAAATAAAAGGGTCAATACATTACATCAAAGACAAGCGCCGATAAAGCTGGCCACTGGCCTAAATCACTGGTCACCGAACTAACCACCAAGGTCGCACGCTAAGAGAATGTCTGCTTTCAATGTCCTCGTGACTGATGAGTACGCTGTGTGTCCCAGCAACTCAACTCAGTGAGCAGCTTCACTGACCAAAGTCATGTATCTCTCTTGTAGGGCTAGTGCAGCTGTATATGCATAGTCTCCCACACTTGTTTGGCCTAAATAGCGAGTGAGATTCTCAAGTTTGAGTCTCTCTCTCTCTCTCTACTTTAGATCCCTCCTTCGGATCCTATTACAATGGGTAATGATTATTACTTCCTCTTACTGCTAGTAAGAGGAAGTACTGCAATTGTGCCAAATTTTCGATATCGAGTCTTCACTGGAAAATTCAAGTTATGAGGTCCTCGTGAGTCCTAAAAATTGGTTTCTGTATGTGGTTGGTTAGGATAACTAAAAAAAAAAGGAAAATTGCAGAAAGTTCAAACTTAATATTTAGTTTAATGCTAGCATGGGACCCCGACAATAAGGTTTCGATCAAAATCTCTGTCAACAGGAAGAATGCGTTTTTCTGTTTTTTGCTATTTTTTCGAAAATAAGTCTGTAATGACATAGCAATGTCAAAGCAATGTCAAAGCCTTCACAAAATATAACAAAAAGAAAGAATAAATTATAACTAGTGGCCCCACAGCAGGCCGCTGCCTTTTCAATACAAGAGTATCAAAGACAAGCACCGATAAAACCCTGTTATTGAACAGAGTTTTCGACAGAGTACCGATGGGCGACCAAACCTGGCCACTGACCTAAATCACTGGTCACCGACCAACCAAGGTCGCACAGGTCGCACGCTACTAGAGATGTCTTGGTGAGAGAACTTACACACTTGACAGTGTGTGATTAAGACTAATATAAACTTCGCTCCACTGGAGGAGGGGATCGGTATCATATCATTCATTTTACACGAGTATCATTACAACATCATTTTTACAGCAGCAGTTATACTTGAGTTCCGAGCGCGTCCCTATACAAGGTTAAACTTATAATTATTTTCATAGTTGTGCATATTAGTTTATTTATTTTAATCATTTTAAATTATATCTTGTTTATCTCCTATTTATTTCTAATTATTTCATGGTAATAGTTACCAATTCTCACATTTAAATTATTGTAAAAATATAGTCTATTTTTATAAATTCAGTGTTAGTAATTCAGGCAATAACTCTCCGAAATCCCTAAACTAATAAATCCCTCTTCAAGACAGATCTAACTTCATACCTCAGGAATTACGACAATTGATTCCACTACAGGTATCTTATATGTATGGTGGTAGCTAAAAGGCACATCAAGATTGACCTTCCTGAAATTTGTCGTTCTTAAAATATTTTGTTTCACAAAATCAGACAGACACACACATTTTATTCATACACAGGGGATCTCAAAACATAGATAACGTGTGAAATTTCAATTTTGAGTATTTGATACGATCTGCAATACTTCCTCTTACTAGGGGGGTAAATGAAACTAAAGATCAATAAAGTCGCATTTCTAGTTTCTGATTTATTTGTAACGAAACATTTGTGTCGAATACAATGGTAGTTTAGTATCTAGGTGGAACTATTAAGGTTATTATAATATATTCCAGCGATTTGTCGTCTTGAGAAACATATTGTATTCTCAAAAACAAAACACATACACTTTTTCGATTTAGATCTCAAGAACATGTATTTCCAGTGAAATCTCAATATTCAAATTTTGATACATTCGTGTAGTAGGAAAATATAGAATTACTCATATGTAGTAGCATTAATTAAATACACAATTAAAAGACCAGCTTAACCATTTAATACTTCAGAGGTCGCAAAAGATTAAACATTAATCCCGTTATACTATATATACATAAACCTCTGGAGGATATGAAAGATCGACCCTATGTTATTTATACGCGGTCGGCCTAGTATTAATTCAAGAAGCAAACAAGACTGTCCACACTTAAAACTGTACTACATACACTGTAATAGCGTATGTTATTTATTTATTTATTTATTTATTTTTTTTTTTTTTTTTTTTACTGAACGTGCTCAGAATTTCGCCTAGAATTCACTATACATGTATTGCGTTTATAATTTCTAACAATATGGTCGAGAGAAAGATGGCTAAAGTTTAAATTAAAAAATTTAAACAAAAATAAAAAAGAATGAATATTTTCGAGGGTAAAGAGATAATTAAAACATGGCTTTAGATGTATTTATTACAACAGTTATAAATTAACTTTCCCCTTTACTAAGCGAGAAAAAGTATTAAAAAAATGCAGAGGCGTAAAAAAATAAAAATAAAATAATAATAAATAAAAAAAGAAGGAAGGGTTAAATATCATGTACGAATGAATATAACGCTTGATTCAAATTTATATCTCTATAAATTTTATCCCAAATAGTGTGCGGCTCAGCAGAGCGTTTTCTTGGATAGAGAGTATTTTAGTACATCATACTACATTTTTTTATAGTACCGTTTGTATGATGATGCCACATTTCATTTAGATATCCGCAATGTTTCTTTTTAATGAAAATGTAACTATACTGGAAATTGACTTTTATTATAGCAATGGTGGCCGAAGATCTTCTCGCAGAAGAAAGTGTACATATAACACTTAACTCATTTTACAGATGACCCCCATTCTATACATCAAATACTAGCACCTAATTAAGGGGAGCCTCTGTATATATTTTAGGCGGCAGATAATCATTGACTTTATACTAACTGTCTTTTACATTACTGTTTTATTTCTTTTTTTTTTTTAAATTTCGTAAAAACTCTTACCAAATTTCAATATGCCTAACCATAATCACAGGGACATCATTGCAGTCATTTTCATAATATAATATTTATAGATCAAGTGGATGAACAGTACAATAAACCAACAACAAATAAAGTTACAATAAGTACAATAAAGGAACAACAAATAAAATAACAATATTACAATGAAGGAACAAAAAATGAAGTTACAATAAGTACAATAAAGAAACAAAAAATAAAACCACAGACAATAAAGGAACAACAAATAAAGTAACCACAGTACAGTAAAGGAACAACAAATAAAGTAACCACAATACAATAAAGGAACAACAAATAAAGTAACCACAGTACAGTAAAGGAACAACAAATAAAGTAACCACAATACAATAAAGGAACAAAAAATAAACTAGCAATAGTACAATAGAGAAACAAAAAATAAAAAAAACAAAAAATAAAGTAATAATAGTACAATAAAGGAACAAAAAATATTCCCAACTAAACTTATTACCCTATTATATATAACATTAACTACCTATAAAACAAGTTAACATCTAATACAAAAATTTCTGCAACATTATGAAATAATGAATGATAACCAGCTGGATAGTGTTATGTTGCTTGATATATATATATATATAGAGAGAGAGAGAGAGAACAAGAAAAACACAAATGATCAAATAAATAATAAAAAGGGTGAAAGAATATATATAAAAAAAATATATATAACAAGAAAAAAAATGAGATCCGAACAATCCAACGAATACCAACCATTGTAGTAAAAAGAGAAGTAACTAATGCTGTGAAATCGAACATAGCTCACCTAGCTTATGGATCGAACCTGTGGAAACAATGAAGTCACATCAAAGACATAGACGAACGACTTAGCCTGAAGTAAAATCTGGAGGATGAATTGCCCGAACGAGAGGTGCCTGCAAGTACAGGATTTTAAGTAAAACTTATTAAAACAGGGTCTGACGAACACTAGATCAAATGGAATATTTATATCTTCATGCATGATAATGTAAAAGATGACCCCTCATCTTGACCCCCCTCCCCCGGGTACTATTGTTCAAAACTTAACAATCAATTCAAGATAGCTTTTATGGAAAATGTCAGTTTATGGAGAAATCTTTTTGAATTTATGGTGCGTACATACTCGTACAAAATGATAATTTTTGGATTTATATTTTAGAAGAACTCCAAATACCTTCCCCCCGGTTAGGGGTCTTAAGACGTAACTTTTTTTCTTTTTTTTTTATCGTTTACTTTAGAATTAATCAAACGCAATATCTGTTTGTACCTTGCAGTTACATGACTTCATTTATAAATGATATGACAATGACTAAAAATCAGAATAAGCGATGACGAATGATTCATTTGTTTCAGAGACATTTTCCGTGGTAGCCTGCTTCATTTTGTGGTCATCGACCGGTTTCGGGCGTTCGCCCATCTTCAGAATGCGTTTTTCAGACAGTGTGACAACACAGACTTGCACAGAGCAAATTTAGTTTACACACTCTTTCATTCATTCATTTGTTTATTGATAATAAAATGTGATTAAAATACATTAGTAACTGCTTAATTTCAATCAATAATCATTACGAATCATTAAGTTTATAAAATAATCTACGGACTTTAGGGAAAATCGGGGGAGCTGGTCTCGAGAATGTTACAAAAAACTGAAAAGAATAAAATAAATTAGTAAAGTCTTCTTCTAGCTGATGGATGTTGACCAAAACCTTATTTACCACTCGCGATATATCAATTTTCAAGCTTACTGCGATTTTTCTTTTTTTTTATATTAACCGTAAAATGCGTGTTTTGGGAGGCACCAATTTGGTAGAAAGCGAACGTTTCTCATATTGAAAAGCAAACGGGTCTCACATGAAAAAGCGAACGAACGTTTTCTCACAGCATGGTAGTGTGGGGGTTTGGGAGGGTAATTTTTACGGGGTTTCTGTGGGGGTGTTGAAAAACGTATTCTAACGCATTCTGCAATCATATGAGAGATATGGTTTGATTTTTTTTTGTTCACTCAAACACAAACACACATACACAGACAGACGGACAGAGAGACCAGTCGCTTGAACTTTTCAAACTCAAGGGACCTAAACTCTAAAAATATTATTTCCGGTGAAAACTCAAGTACAACTCTTCCTCTTACAAACAGTTTAACAAAAAAAACCATCGTTTATTATAAATAAACTAAGTCTGTACTTTTCCCAAAACAAACGCCGAAAGTCAAAATTCCGATGTTATCGTGCATTACATAAATATAATCGGAGAAATACCACTCGGTAACTTTACCGAGTCGGAACTTTGAAATGTCACTTCACGTTAAAATACTAGACAAATAATAAATACGACAAATATAAAATATTAACGATAAACTGATGAAAATGGTAAAGCACTTGAATAATGTAAATACTGACGGCCGGAAAGGAGGGACATTCTAGCAGAATGTCTGCAGATGACCAGTCAGTGCCCCCCAGCTATCTAGTATTTAAAAAAGAAGGGCACTCTCCTAAATTGATGGACAAAACTTGACAAGTCTGACAGCAGTAAAGGAAATCTAATGTAAGCACTTAGTGAATGAATGACCTGACTAGATAATATAAATAGAAATGGAAGTGAAACCGGTCAAGAAGGGAGATGTGTTATATCCACCAGTACTTCTGTCAAAATTGTAATACGCATTTTGATAAAAGTTCTCTCCCCACAAGATTAGTGTTATGTATAAACAAACTATTGTCCAATATTTTAAGTGTTTCCCGGAGAGGAAAATTCAAGGAAAAAACCAGTATGTTTGATGGATTATGTCATTCAAATATAAGTCAATAAATTATTGTTTGCTAGTTGGGAAGTTTTTGTCTTTTTTTGTAAACCCTCACCAGGGCGAACCATGGACTCCATTAGCCATGGTTCGGTGTTTTTTTATGGACAAGACAATAATATGTTATTATAATAACTATTAATGTTGGCAAAAAAAAAAAAAACGAAACTAGAGTCGGACTTGATTTTTCAATGAAAATATTAAATTGTTGAATATGTGGGTGGGTCGCAAGGCTGTATAACATCTGGTATTTTATCCGTCGTAGCATGCACATTCCTTTTGTTCCTGATCGATTTCGGATTTTCATCCATCGACAGAGCAAAATCACCAGTTTCGAGTAGAGAGTTCACTTACATATACAACCAACAAGTGTGAATATAACAGAACAATTACGTTGAAGTGAGAACTCTCTACACAAACTTGGTGAATATGCTCTTGACGATGGATGAAAACCCGAAACCGGTTAGGAAGAAAATCAATATGCATGCTATGACGGATAAAATACCAGAAAATATATAATGTCTGTACCTAGATTAGCGACAAACGTGGAACCCACACCCGAGACTAAACGGACTTCCCTTAACAACCGTTTCAGACTGCTTGCTATAGACTCCTCGACAAACTCATCTACAGAATTAGAGACAACTGTATACTTTATTACTCGCACGTATCCCGGATGTACAGTCTAGAACTCTAAGGAATCACAAAACCTACCAACAACCTTAACAGCATACAAAGACTGCACACCAAAAATCTTCCGACGTATAGTCCGATTCTCCTTATTACGTTCCAACTATAACAATCCACACAGAACTGAAGATTCCTTTTGTCAACGATTTAGCAAAATCTTGTTACATAAAATTCCACGGCAGACTCCCCCCCTTGCACAATCCTGCAAGGCGATTGAGACGCCGTTGCCCTCCGCGACCTTCTGGATAACTAATGATAGTTGTCGCTGGATAACTACCATTCATGACCGTCACGTCATTGTTTATATCTCCTCTTAGCCTATTTACTTGTTGCATATTTATTTATGTAGTTGTAAATATTCAATAAAACAAATATATAAAAAAAATGTTAAGATTGCCAAACCGTGTTGGTGGTACTCTTTAAAGATTCACCCCTAATAACATGAACTATAACAACAAAATGTTCCACAACAAAAAAACAAATGCAATCATGCAATTTAGTAGGGTTCACTTTAATGAACACAACTTGGTAATAATTTTTTTCCACACTTGGATTATAATAATCTAAATTTGGATTACATGATGATACATGTTATCAGCTGGTATGATACCGACGAACAATTAAAATCACAAAAGCCTTTTAAAAATAAATGGTGCGAAACACTCAGTCAACTTTCTTTTACTGCAGACTACAAAATTATAATTGACAAATTTTATAGTTATTGTACGTACCATCGTTGATGATTTTATGGAGAAAATCGATCCTCATAAAAAAACCCACTGTGCTCTGGACTCTACTGTAAAGATCACCACTACTAAAGATCTCCAAAAGTTTTCTTCTCCCCATAACTACTAGAGCTCTCCTCATCTACATTGCCATTTTATCGATTAAAACGTTTCCCAAGAACCAGAATAGACATGAAAATAAACGTAAAGCATTTTATGGGAAAATATACAATGAGAGGAATCTTGGAATAAGGATACTTTCAAAACTTCGCCTTAAACAGCTTCGCGTCAAACTGTGGAAATAGTTTCTTACTAAAAAGAACAATATTTTCCAAACCATTTATTTTGTGATTATTATTTGCATGGAGGATTCTGCAATAGTGGAGATTGTTAAGTATGAGTCAACTCTTGGGAAAAAAGAGATAAATAAGAACCAACCACATGCGTCATGTATATAATAAAACACTCATATAAAAGAGTTTTTATGAGTAATAATAAAAATGAACTACTGACAATGAAGATAAAGAAATGTAATATGCATTAGAAATAAAATGAAATAATAAAATATGAGATATGATTTTAGTATTAAATATATATAAAGTGAAGAAGGGGATATTGAAAGTAAATGGTTATTGTAATGTAATAGAACAATAGGGAGTAGTAATATGAGGCGCGGCCAAAATTTAAGCTATAATTCCAATATCTAGAAAGTAAAATAAGCTGAAGAGAAAGACAGCGGTTACTTTAAAGAATTAGCCTCCAAGGGGGTAGAGTAGGAAGAGTGTCTCACATTTGTATAATACTCGAATAAAAGAAGTGTAACCCATTTTTCTTTATCACCCTAATATTTCCAACGTAGTTGGGGGCCAAGTGTTAGTGGTAGTAAGTGGTAAAGGAAGGGATGATATTCAA